>JAPXFY010001036.1:40000-42225 GCA_030674185.1 Monoplex corrugatus
TATACACACATGCTTACTGATTGTAACATCGACCCACATTCACGTACTCTCTTTCAAAAAATGTCTGCATCTGGACATGTGTGCAAAAACATATGAAGTGCATTCCTTTGTTTGGCCAAAATAGTTTGTAGTAAAACACTCTGACATTGAAATTTGGTTTTAATTTTTGCTGTATTTTTTGTATCACTGTTTCATGCTTTCAAGTTTTCATGTGTACTATAATGCTAAATTCATTGTGTCTGTTCTAACAGACTCCTGTGAACCTCCAAAGGCATGCAGAATTATTATGGCTTGCATTGTTCTTCAGAATGTGACAACAACACTTGGGTTACCAGGACCTGACTCCGATTCCAACACTGATGATACCGACTGCGATGGTGAAGATGTTGATGATGTCAGTCTGTATGGGTGTGGCCTGTCAGGATGGATGGCTCATCAGAGGAGTGTCCACAGACAGTTTTGTAGGTGGGTTTCCTGTTTTTTGGTTTATTTTATGAGGGGGTGGATGAGGAGAATATAGGTATGAAGAGAGTGGGGGGAGGGTGCAGTCGGTGTGTACACATTCCTTTCAGAATGCAAGAGGAGAGGGAAAAATATACCTAGCTTGTGCAGCCAACATCATTTCAAATTTATTTATTTTGTATAAATTCTGTAATTCTGTAGTTGTCTGTCTGAAGTACAGTTAATGAATGGGATTGTGTGTTTGTATCCATCACATGTGTATATATCTGAGGGCCTACACAAAATGTGAAGCTGTAGTGAAGTATTAATTGTAGATTTTGTGTGATACAGTAGTATTGCTCACATTTTTGCATGTGTGTGTGTGTGTGTATGTGTGCATGTGCATGTGTTGTGTGTGTGTGTGTGTGTGTGTGTGTGTGTGTGTTAGAATCAGAAATTTACTCAGATTTTTTAGATTTTTTAATTCAGTAAGGCCATAGCCCCATTAAATGTTATAAAATCACAAAATATAGTACATAGTTGTTCTTGGATAATGCATACTTCAAATATTTTGGAAACAATGTGTGTGTGTGTGTGTGTGTGTGTGTGTGTGTGTGTGTGTGTGTGTGTGTGATGGCTGAATGTTAACCCTTTCAGTGCCAGAGAAAAACGTAAACATGTGCTTCCCCATTGCCGGGGAATTTTGAGGATTCGAGGGTAATAATTAACAAAAAATTCTAGTGCAAAAACTGTAAGAGATACAACAAAGAAACATAAGTGTTTTTTGAAGGAAAATGAACGAGGATTCTGAATCTGTGTTTATTATTCTCTTAGCTTGATTGCAAAGACCTGTCCAGGCATTCCAAAGTGGAAATAATTTTTTTGTGTTGTCTAAAAAGTAAGTTTCAATCTCTACAGATTGATACCCAACACACTCACAAACAAAAAAACAGCTGAAAATGACTTGTTTGTTGTCAGTTTACATACATAAATGAAAACAAAACATATGACATCATAAAATGTTCATGAAACGATACTAAACCCATGCAGACAAATAAGTAAGTAACCATCCCATCAATGATAGACCTGGTTTCGGTAAACATAAAAGTGATTGTACTAGACACTGAACAGTCAAACTACATGACAGTCAGTGTACTCAGACACTGAACAGTCAAACTACATGACACTCATGAATTGGTTCTCTCTGTTCTTCAGGTTCTGCAATCAAAACAAGAGAAAATAAGCCCAGAATCAGAATCCTTATTCAAATAAGTCAATCAGCTCATGCTCATCAGTCAGAAACAGCTTGAAAAAGCATAGCACACGTCACCAGTTCCCACTTTCAATCCTGGATTTCATAAAAATTGAGGAATGTCTGACTGTTGTCCATTTGGAGGCCAACAGATTTTCAGTGAGCGAAACACTTCGCTGATCGCCACGCCCCCTGCCATGCCGTCTAACTGGGGCACAGCTCCTCTGCACCTCTCCCCCTTCTCATCTTCCCCCCTTCCCACACCACGAACACGTGCGTGACCCATCTCACCATGTACCATCACGTTCACTGCTGTTGGGTCCAAAGTCCGAAGTGTCACGGCCTGCGCGCTCGCCACTCGCACTGACCACGGCAGTCGCGGTCTGACTCGTACTTGTTATCGTCTGCTTGCATCGATTCAGCCAGCAAGCGTTGAATGTCGGCGTGGTCATTGTTACTTTCTCCACCCTCATGTTGAAGCGAATCATCAGATAACAAATTCTCTCATCGTCATCATGCTGTAAAATCATTT
>JAPXFY010001037.1:0-35000 GCA_030674185.1 Monoplex corrugatus
TATGTCTGTGGTGCCATGTACAGATATAATAATAATAATAATAACGAAGATTTGTTGAGCGCCTTTTCTCGACTGAGCTCTAAGCGCTTTACATCGATACAAATTATGATAATGACTAGAGCAAATCAAACAATCACTAAATCAAACAAGCAAATGAATCAACAAATGAATAAAACTCAAAAAGACATGCTCGCAATGCCCCCTCCCCCGCACACACACACACCCCACCCCACCTGCACACACTGGCGTGCCGCACGCGCGCACGCGCATGCATGCACACACACACACCCACCCACACACACACACACACACACACACACACACACACACACACACACACACACACACACACACACACACACACACACACACACACACACACACCGCTCCAAAGACACATGGAAAATATAAACACTAGAGGTAAAGTGGATTGGGGGCAGCGGAAGGGGGGGGGGGGCACTGAGGGGATTCCAGAGGAGGGTGGGAGGCGGCGTAAGATAGAACCGGGATCAGTGTTGCTTAAATAAACAGGAGAGATGCAGTGGATTGGGGGCAGCGGGAGGGGGGCGGGGCACTGAGGGGATTCTAGGGGGGGGGGGAGGGAGGCGGCGTAAGATAGGGCTGGGTCAGTATTGCTTAAACAGATAGGTCTTCAGAGAGGACTTGAAAGAGGCTGTAGAAGTAGAATGTCTATTGGTGAGGGGGAGGGTATTCCAGATGGTTGGACCCTGATAGGAGGATTTTGTTCTAACAGTAGGGAGACAGAGAATGCGATCATCAGATGAGGAACGGAGATTTCGAGAAGGGACGTAGAGGCGAAGAATGTCAGACAGATAATCAGGGCCTGTGCCAGAGACAGATGAGAAACAGATTGAAGAAAGTTTATATGAGATTCTAGATTGTACAGGTAGCCAGTGCAAGGATTTCAGACGAGGTGTGATATGTTCATGTTTGGGTGACTTGAGAATCAGCCTTGTCTGTGGTGTCATGTACAGATACATGTCTGTGATGCCATGTACAGATATATGTCTGTGATGCCATGTACAGATATATGTCTGTGATGCCATGTACATATATATGTCTGTGATGCCATGTACAGATATATGTGTTGTGCCATGTACAGATATATGTCTGTGATGCCATGTACAGATATATGTCTATGGTGTCATGTACAGATATATGTCTGTGATGCCATGTACAGATATATGTCTGTGATGCCATGTACAGATATATGTGTGGTGACAGGTACAGATATATGTGTGTTGCCATGTACAGATATATGTGTGGTGCCATGTACAGATGTATGTCTGTGGTGCCATGTACAGATATATGTCTGTGGTGTCATGTACAGATACATGTCAGTGATGCCATGTACAGATATATGTCTGTGATGCCATGTACAGATATATGTCTGTGATGCCATGTACACATATATGTGTGTGATGCCATGTACAGATATATGTCTGTGATGCCATGTACAGATATATGTGTGGTGCCATGTACAGATATATGTCTGTGGTGCCATGTACAGATGTATGTCTGTGGTGCCATGTACAGATATATGTCTGTGATGCCATGTACAGATATATGTCTGTAGTGCCATGTACAGATATATGTCTGTTGTGCCATGTACAGATATATGTCTGTGATGCCATGTACAGATATATGTGTGATAGCACGTACAGATATATGTCTGTGATGCCATGTACAGATATATGTCTGTGGTGTCATGTACAGATAAATGTCTGTGGTGCCATGTACAGATATATGTCTGTGATGCCATGTACAGATATATGTCTGTGATGCCATGTACAGATATATGTCTGTGGTGCCATGTACAGATATATGTCTGCGATGCCATGTACAGATATATGTCTATGGTGCCATGTACACATATATGTCTGTGATGACATGTACAGATATATGTCTGTGATGCCATGTACAGATATATGTCTGTGATGCCATGTACAGATATATGTCTGTTGTGCCATGTACAGATATATGTCTGTGATGCCATGTACAGATATATGTGTGTGGTGCCATGTACACATATATGTCTGTGATGCCATGTACAGATATATGTCTGTGATGCCATGTACAGATATATGTCTGTGTTGCCATGTCCAGATATATTTCTGTGATACCATGTGCAGATGTATGTCTGTGTTGCCATGTACAGATATATGTCTGTGGTGTCATGTACAGATACATGTCTGTGATGCCATGTACAGATATATGTCTGTGATGCCATGTACAGATATATGTCTGTGATGCCATGTACAGATATATGTGTGATAGCACGTACAGATATATGTCTGTGATGCCATGTACAGATATATGTCTGTGGTGTCATGTACAGATAAATGTCTGTGGTGCCATGTACAGATATATGTCTGTGATGCCATGTACAGATATATGTCTGTGATGCCATGTACAGATATATGTCTGTGGTGCCATGTACAGATATATGTCTGCGATGCCATGTACAGATATATGTCTATGGTGCCATGTACACATATATGTCTGTGATGACATGTACAGATATATGTCTGTGTTGCCATGTCCAGATATATTTCTGTGATACCATGTGCAGATGTATGTCTGTGGTGCCATGTACAGATATATATCTGTGGTGTCATGTACAGATACATGTCTGTGATGCCATGTACAGATATATGTCTGTGATGCCATGTACAGATATATGTCTGTGGTGTCATGTACAGATAAATGTCTGTGGTGCCATGTACAGATATATGTCTGTGATGCCATGTACAGATATATGTCTGTGATGCCATGTACAGATATATGTCTGTGGTGCCATGTACAGATATATGTCTGTGATGCCATGTACAGATATATGTCTATGGTGCCATGTACACATATATGTCTGTGATGACATGTACAGATATATGTCTGTGATGCCATGTACAGATATGTCTGTGATGCCATGTACAGATATATGTCTGTTGTGCCATGTACAGATATATGTCTCTGATGCCATGTACAGATATATGTGTGTGGTGCCATGTACACATATATGTCTGTGATGCCATGTACAGATATATGTCTGTGATGCCATGTACAGATATATGTCTGTGATGCCATGTCCAGATATATTTCTGTGATACCATGTGCAGATGTATGTCTGTGGTGCCATGTACAGATATATGTCTGTGGTGTCATGTACAGATACATGTCTGTGATGCCATGTACAGATATATGTCTGTGATGCCATGCACAGATATATGTCTGAGATGCCATGTACATATATATGTCTGTGATGCCATGTACAGATATATGTGTTGTGCCATGTACAGATATATGTCTGTGATGCCATGTACAGATATATGTCTATGGTGTCATGTACAGATATATGTCTGTGATGCCATGTACAGATATATGTCTGTGATGCCATGTACAGATATATGTGTGGTGCCATGTACAGATATATGTGTGGTGCCATGTACAGATATATGTGTGGTGCCATGTACAGATATATATCTGTGATGCCATGTACAGATATATGTGTGTTGCCATGTACAGACATATGACTGTGATGCCATGTACAGATGTATGTCTGTGGTGCCATGTACAGATATATGTCTGTGATGCCATGTACAGATGTATGTCTGTGGTGCCATGTACAGAAGTATGTCTGTGGTGTCATGTACAGATATATGTCTGTGATGCCATGTACAGATATATGTCTGTGATGCCATGTACAGATATATGTCTGTGATGCCATGTACATATATATATGTGTCTGTTATGCCATGTACATATATATGTGTGGTGCCATGTACAGAGATATGTCTATGGTGCCATGTACAGATATATGTCTGTGGTGCCATGTGCAGATATATGTCTGTGGTGACATGTGCAGATATATGTCTGTGGTGCCATGTACAGATATATGTCTGTGGTGCCATGTGCAGATATACACTATGCACAAAAAGTTAAGGATCACTTGCACAAAAATTCATAACTTTCAAAATAAGAAAGCCAATGCGTTGAAGTTTGGCAAACATTTAATTCCATGCTTTAGTGATAACGATACACAATTGCCTTCAATTTCGAGCAATCGTTTGGTGTGTACATTTGATCAAAGTGGGTACGTATCGAAATTTGATTTCCCAAAGTCATTGAAATCTCAAGACAGGGCATTCTGATGCTCCCAAAAGTTCAGTAATGCGTGTAACCGCCATGGCTGTTCTGGCACTCGATGCAGCGAGTCCTCATCGAGTTGACCAGGTTGGTGAAGATCCTCTGTGGAAGCGCCTGCCACTCAGCCTGCAGCATCTGGTAGAGGTGTTGGGCATCCCTGGGAGGGGGGTGGTTGCTCCTCACTTTGCGATCCAGCTCATCCCAGAGGTTCTCAATCGGGTTGAGATCGGGACTGCATGCTGGCCACTCCATTCTGTTGACTCCAGACTGCTGCAGGAAGTCGTTGCCACCCTTGCCCTGTGGGGGCAAGCGTTGTCATCCTGGTAGACAGCCGTCGGTCCCATCTGCTGCAGTGTAGGCACAGCCAGCGGTCGAAGGATCTCATCCCGGTATCGGAGGCCAGTCAGGTTACCCTGTACATGATACAAGGGTGTTCTTTGGTGAAGGCTGAAGGCCCCCCAGACCATTACAGAACCTCCACCAAAGGCCACCTTTTCTTGGACAGTGGTGTCAATAAAGCGTTGCCCTGGGTGCCTCCAGACCCTCAGTCGGCCGTCGTTGTGGTTCATGGTGAAGCGTGATTCATCACTGAACAGGACCTGGGACCATTGCTGACGTGTCCACCTCACGTGACGTCTGCAGAAGGCGCGGCGTGCTGCCCTATGGGCTGGAGTTAAGCGTGGCCGTACAGCTGGGCGACGAGAACGGAGGTTAAACCCATGAAGGCGGTTCCGTATGGTCTGCTGGCTGATGTTGATGTTAGTAGCCACCCTCAGCTGCCTTCGAATGATGCTGGAAGAGGCTGTTCTTGTCTGCAGGGCTTGTCGTTCAATGAGACGATCTTCACGTGGGTTTGTCTTCTTCGGTCGACCAGATCTGCGTCTTTCATGGACCCTCCCAGTGGCTGTGAAGCGTTGAATCAGTCTGACAATGACCGAGATGGACACCTGAAGTCGCCTGGCCACTTCTCGCTTGGGAACACCATCTTGGAACCATGCAACAGCTCGTCCCCTCTCAAACTCGCTCAATTTTCGTCGTGGAGGCATTGTCAGATCAGGCCTACTACTGGTGGAATGTCTTCTTATAAAGCCAAGCAAGAGACAGCATCTCACACATAAACAGCAGTGCTTGCACGTGCATAATGGTTTTTCCATCTGGCTTGTGCAATGTGTTCAGGCAGAACGGTCCAAAACAAGGTCCTTTTTCGCAAGTTTCCGTTTTTCCGTTTGCGGCCAAGCTCAGTAGTAGAGAATCCCGTGCAATTTTCGCACTAACACAACATCGCCCACTTACAGCTGAACAAGAATTCATAACAATTTGGCTGGACTGAGAAATAAATAACAGTAGCGAACTGAGTTTATTACGCACCTGTTTTCTCATAGTGATCCTTAACTTTTTGTGCGTAGCTTATATATATATCAGTGATACAGACATATGTCACTGGTACCGTGCACAAATGTATGTCTGATGCCATGTACATATATGCATCAGTGGTACCATGTACAAGTGTATGTCTGTGATGCCATGTACAAATGTATGTCTGTGATGCTAAGTACAGATGTATGTCTGTGATGCCATGTACAGATGTATGTCTGTGATGCCATGTACAAGTGTATGTCTGTGATGCCATGTACAAGTGTATGTCTGTGATGCTATGTACAGATGTATGTCTGTGATGCCATGTACAAATGTATGTCTGTGATGCCATGTACAAATGTATGTCTGTGATGCCATGTACAAATGTATGTCTGTGATGCCATGTACAAATGTATGTCTGTGATGCCATGTACAAATGTATGTCTGTGATGCCATGTACAAATGTATGTCTGTGATGCCATGTACAAATGTATGTCTGTGATGCCATGTACAAATGTATGTCTGTGATGCCATGTACAAGTGTATGTCTGTGATGCCATGTACAAATGTATGTCTGTGATGCCATGTACAAATGTATGTCTGTGATGCCATGTACAAATGTATGTCTGTGATGCCATGTACAAATGTATGTCTGTGATGCCATGTACAAGTGTATGTCTGTGATGCCATGTACAAGTGTATGTCTGTGATGCCATGTACAAATGTATGTCTGTGATGCCATGCGCAGATATACCCATCTGGTCCAAGCTGGAGACAGGTCGCGTCCCCTCTCCCCCAGGAACTGTTCCAGATGGTGGGGGACATACATAGGGGTGCCAGACGTGCCCGGTAATTTCCTTCACACCTGCCTTACTCTTAGCTCAGGTAAATACTGTGTGTGTGTGTGTGTGTGTGTGTGTGTGTGTGTGTGTGTGTGTGTGTGTGTGTGTGTGTTTGTGTGTGTGTGTGTGTGTGTGTGTTTGTACATGTTTGATTATGTTTGATTGTGTCTGTGTATGTATATGTTTGTGTGTGTGTGTTTATGTGTTTGTGTGCGTGTGTGTCTGTACATGTTTGATTGTGTGTGTCTGTGTGTGTGTATGTATAGTTTGTGTGTGTGTGTGTGTGTGTGTGTGTTGTGTCTGTACATGTTTGATTGTGTGTGTGTATGTATATGTTTTGTGTTTGTGTTTGTTATGTGTTTGTGTGTGCGTGTGTGTGTGTTTGTGTCTGTACATGTTTGAGTGTGTGTGTGTGTTTGTGTCTGTACATGTACGTGTGTGTGTGTGTGTGTGTGTGTGTGTGTGTGTGTGTGTGTGTTTGCGTCTGTACATGTTTGATCTGAGTAAAACATGAATACTAAAAAACATTTTTTCATTACATTCTGCATGTTGTAAATGTGTGATATGCAGTGAATCCAGTGAGTTTGGAAAAGAGCGCTATACAAGAATGTTTTTTGTGTGTTATTCTGTGTTAAACAGGGGGGTGCAAAAGTAGGTATACAGTATCACATCATTATTATAATGCTTAATTCATTAAAATTATTAGCAGATTTAGTTGTTTTGTTGTTTTTGTTTTTTGTTGTTGTTTGTTTGTTTGTTTGTTTGTTTGGGGGGGGGGGGGGGGGGGTTAGTTGGCCTTATTTTCGACATTTTCAGTGTCATTAATTATATCTTATCGTAACTAATAATGTGTATGCACTTTTATCCTAACTTAATTTTTTTTATTTTTTGCAGATAAAGCGGAAATTAAATTTAGATCTAAGTAGCAATATAATTTAACCATGGCTGGTAATTTGACAGACGAGGAGCGCAAATAGATTTTAAAACAATACTGGAAGACAGATGGACTTCTTTTTGGGGGGATATGTAAAGGAAAGGGTTTTTGCACGCAAGCCGCGCACTGTTAATGACATGATTCAGTTCATCTTGCAGGCTTGTCAAGAAATTGATGCTGATAAGGATCTGTATGCTAGAGTGTGCATGAGTGTCAGCTTTCGATTAGAGGAGTGTGTGAATACCGACGGCAAGCAGTTTGAGTATCTGAGGGATTAAGGCTGTGCTTGTTATTACATGTATATGCAATATTCATTTGTATAATAAATGCAATGAGTATTGTACGTGTTTTCTTTTTTCATAACTGTATACCTACTTTTGCACCCTCCTGTATACTGTCTGTGTTGAATATGCTGAGTACCCATGATATACCATCTGTGTTAAGTATATCAGTGACCACCCATGTTGCAGCAGCATCCCACCCTGACAACCAGCCCTGTTGCTCCCCCTGTGAACGGACGAGGATAAAGGTGGTTACTGAAAGCAGTTATCTGCCGGTGGCTGCCGAAGGTCGCCAGCATCGTCATCGCTGTTGGTCGTGTCCGCGAGGCAGGGAGGTCAAGGGGGCAGCATTGTCTGGGAGGCATTTTTGCTGAGTTTTGAGTTGGGGAAGGGGATGGGGTTGCTTTTATTGTTTTTTTTTTTTTCAACTTCGTAATTGACGGTGACATTTGTTACAACTATACAAGTTGTGTGCTATTAGTCCCAATTGGTCTACGGTCTACCTCTTTTTGTGTCTGTCTCTCTTTCTACCCCCTATCTTTGTTTCTCTTTCTTTTCTTTCTCTCTCTCTCTTGCGCTCTTTCTCTCTCTCTCTCTCTCTGTTTCTTGTGTGCTCTTTCTCTCTCTCTCTCTCTCTCCCTCTCTGTCTCTCTCTCTCTCTCTTTGTCTCTCTCTGTCTCTCTCTTTTTCTTGTTATCCTTGTTCATGTCTGTTGTTTAAGATGTGTTGGCTAGTTGTGCTCTGCACCGGAGCATAGCCCAGACATCACTGATCACTTCAGCATGCCTACACCCTGTCACAACGCATACACCAAATCTTAACCGGAAACCAAATGTTCCAACATTGAAATGACACACAAACATATATACAGGGGACACAGCTCTTGCTTGTTCTTGCTTTTTGTTGTTTGCTGTTGTCTTCTTTATTGCATGTTTGTAATCTGTCCCCATAATCACGGTGTATGGGTTGACATGTTATTACTGTGCCAGATGATGCATGACTCCTAGATGCCCTTCTGCTGTAGCCATTGTTTTTCTTCCACCTGAGTTTGAAACTGCACCTCCCAAGTGGTCAGGTGTTTCAAGACCAAGTCGCCTTTACAATGGATGGCTTAACCCTTTGATTCCCACACCCTATCCACCAGCATCCTGCACCACCAACCATGCTCGCAAAGCAAAAACTTAATCCTTTGATTCCCTCACCCTATCCACCAGCTTCCTGCAGGAAATGGTGGAAAGGGTGAGGGAGTCAAAGGGTCAAGTTTGAGCAGTTGGTGGATAGGGTGTGTTTTTGCAGTTGGTAGATAGGGTGAGGGAGTCAAAGGGTTAAGTTTTTGCAGTTGGTGGACAGGGTGCGGGAGTCAAAGGGTTAACCACTTAGATATCAGACACCTACTGTACATAGGGAATTATAAGCCTTACACAGAGCAATTCCGTTCCTCCCTGATCAGATCTGGCTGAAACTTTCTTCAGCTTCTTCTGTCATTGGGACTTGTGTATGATAAATATGACACCATGTACGTTTACTGATCTTTCCTTTCTTTCTTTTATTGTTGCTTATGTCACTGTTATTGTTGTAGAGCCATATCAGGGCTATAACTGCTTCAAAACGTAAACACTTCAACAGGAAAAAAAAAAGGAAAAGAAAATTAAGTGCACATATCAATTGATGCATTTGTGATCATAATCTAAGGAGATGCCCCTGGCATTGACCACTCTGTCCAATTGATCACACAGGGGATTTAAAAAACACACCTGAATACTTATTTAAACATAACTTAGGACACTATAACATATAAATAGGCCTAAATAACCTAAAACTGCTTCCACAATTTTTGCCTTGAGCTAAAAATACACTAAATACATGTACCCAATTATCAATCCTAAGAGAAAGTATGCAAGACTTTATCGAACACATACAGATGAATGGACCAGCGAGGCAGAAACTGACAGGACGAAATGACAGAAAACAAAAGAGGAAGAAAGAAACAAACAGAATGATAGATAAGAGGAAATTTCTAGCACAGAATTTCCAGAAGGTGGGGATACTATTTATACTGAAAGAGTCCCTGGCATCCCCATGAGGAAAAGTTTACTAATCCTATCAATTATCAACAAACTCCAAGTATTAGATACACATGTATACAAACACAAGCTTGTCACCTCATAATATTCCCGTGATAATTATCCTTATGACGAAAGCAACAAACTGTTAATGCATTGGATATGGATGTGTTTACATTATGAGTATGCATGTTTAACATACTGCTCAGATGTTTGGTAGTCATGTTGGCCCCTTCCTGGATCAGATTCTGTGTTCATCTGTTTGTTCTTTCACTGAACATCTTTTCACCACGTGGTATTAGATGGCGGTTGTGGTGGTTGTGTGTGTGTGTGTGTGTTGTGTGTGTGTGTGTGTGTGTGTGTGTGTGTGTGTGTGTGTGTGTGTGTGTGTGTGTGTGTGTGTGTGTGTGTCTGTGTCTGTGTCTGTAAGTATATGTTTCTGTGTAAGTGAGTGTGCATTCTTCTTTTGTTCTTGTTAACATGTGTGCATATTTATATGCTTTTATGCATGTATGCACACATCTGATGTATGTGTGCATGTACTGGAAAGTACAAACGCATGTATGTATGTACGTATGTATGCGCACGCACATGGACACAGGCGTATGTCCCTGTGTGCACATGCATATATATATATATATGTGTGTGTGTGTGTGTGTGTGTGTGTGTGTGTATGTGTGTGTGTGTGTGTGTGTGTGTGTATGTGTGTGTGTGTGTGTGTGTGTGTGTGTGTGTGTGTGTGTGTGTGTGTGTGTGTTATCTGAATACTTGAAGTTACACAAGCGGCAAGATAAATGATGAAAAGTACGTATCATGTACACATAGTATCAACACTTGAACCTACACATGATGAATCGTACATATCATGTACATAGAGTATCAACACTTGAACCTACACATGATGAATCGTACATATCATGTACATAGAGTATCAACACTTGAACCTACACATGATGAATCGTACATATCATGTACATAGAGTATCAACACTTGAACCTACACATGATGAATCGTACATATCATGTACACATAGTATCAACACTTGAACCTACACATGATGAATCGTACATATCATGTACATATAGTATCAACACTTGAACCATCACATGATGAATCGTACATATCATGTACATATAGTATCAACACTTGAACCTACACATGATGAATCGTACATATCATGTACATATAGTATCAACACTTTAACCTACACATGATGAATTGGAACCTACACATGATGAATCGTACATATCATGTACACATAGTATCAACACTTTAACCTACACATGATGAATTGGAACCTACACATGATGAACAGTACATATCATGTACACATAGTATCAACACTTGAACCTACACATGATGAATCGTACATATCATGTACACATAGTATCAACACTTTAACTTACACATGATGAATTGGAACCTACACATGATGAACAGTACATATCATGTACACATAGTATCAACACTTGAACCTACACATGATGAATCGTACATATCATGTACACATAGTATCAACACTTGAACCTACACATGATGAATCGTACATAGCATGTACACATAGTATCAACACTTGAACCTACGCATGATGAATCGTACATATCATGTACACGTAGTATCAACACTTGAACCTATGCATGATGAATCGTGCATATCATGTACATATAGTATCAACACTTGAACCTATGCATGATGAATTGGAACCTACACATGATGAATCGTACATATCATGTACATATAGCATCAACACTTGAACCTATGCATGATGAATTGGAACCTACACATGATGAATCGTACATATTATATACACATAGTATCAACACTGGAACCTACACATGATGAATCGTACATATCATGTACATATAGTATCAACACTTGAACCTACACATGATGAATCGTACACGTTGTGTACAGGTAGAGTCAACACCAATGTACACATACACAACTGATGGGCACACAGTCAAGTGGCCAGGACGTCCAACTTCCAATCAGAAGGTGTAGGTTTCAATCCTGCCTTGTGGATAAAGGTTGATGATTTTTCCAGTGTCACAGGTCAACATGTACAGACCTGTTTGTACTTACGCCCCTTTCATGTGTATACACACGCAGATCATCAGATGTGCATGTTAAAGATCCTCTGTGTCCTGTCACTATCTGATGGCTTATGGAAACATGAGAACACCTACAATACATGCCCACTGAAGATGGAGTACGCAGACTGTGCAGGAACATACCACCTGCACAGTGTGGTCCGAACAACATGCATACACATATTCAAGAAAATTAAGAACACACACAAAAAAGCAAACAAACGAACAAACAAATCAAACCAAACAAAACAAACCAAACCACACCTATGGTAAGAGTCCTCATGATTTATTCATGTGTAAAACTATAACAAAACAAAACAAAACAAAAAACATAGGGGTTGGGGGAGTAGGCAGGAGGGTTATCAGAACACCCCAACAGCAATGGCGTTTGGAGTTTGTTCAACAGGGATTCATCGCACCAGGTCAATTCCGTATGTGCTCTGCTCAAACCTGACAGCAACTATCTGGACGACTCTCTGAGAAAACCCTAAGCGCTGCCATGATCTTTGAGGGGGAGGGGGGAGAGTGAGGGGAAGGGATAGGGACCTGTGAAACACTCAGCTGACACCACCAGAATGATGGAAACATTTAAGATGGGCAGTGAACAGGCCAGTTTTTAATGCTACAGGGCTGGAATTGAACTCAGAGATATCAGATCTTGAAACCACAGCTCGTATCAGAAGAACAAACATGAAAAGAAACATATTAAATAAAATTTTAAAAGTACAATTAAAAGAATACAAAAAAGAAAAGTGGTCCACCCCATGTACTCGCAGAGCATTCCTACGTAGTGGCTTTAGGAAAACACAATGTCATTTTTTTCACCCACGGTTTTCAATTTTACAATAAACTCGCATTTCACCTCAACACAGTTCACAATGAAAAATGTACACACTGAAAATCACCAGTAAGTTACAGTTTGCTTTTTTTTAACACGCCAAAACAAAGTTCAGACACTACAGTTTATAACCATACAAAGTTTGTTTCTCTATTGTGAATACTAAAGGAGGTAGGCCTATGAGGTTTTACAGTCTGTAAATATAGAAATGGCCTTTTGAGGAAACACGCTTCGGATTGTAATCTGTATGCAGCCAATTGTAATCTGTATGCAGCCAAGGGGAATAACCTTGCTGCTAGGTCTCTGCCAGAGAATTTTCAGTTGAAATGGGTGTAGATTAACAAAACACTCTACAGCCTATATTTTTTTAACATATAAACCATATCTTTTTTATGAAAGGAAATTAACTAACTTTACGCCGTCTCTGCCTCTAATTCTAATGGACCTTTGATACCTGATTCTTTGTTGTTAGCTATGAAATCATAAAACTATCATTCATTTCATTCCTATAATACGTTCATTCATTTCCTATTTATATTCAGTCTTTCATTATACATTATATTCATTCATTCGTTCATTCATTCAAATCAATCGATCATTCATTCATTCATTTATTCATTCGTTAATCCATTCATCCACTCATTCATTCGTTCATACGTTACATTCATCTGTTCCTTCTATTTTCTTTTTTCATGCATTCATTTACGCATTTATGCTATTCAGTCAGTCAGTCAGTCAGTCAGTCAGTCAGTCATTGTCTTCATCATTCATTCATTCATTCATTCATTCATTCATTCATTCATTCATTCATCCATTCATCCATTCATCCATTCATTTATTTGTGCTTCAATACAGCTGTAGACTCAAGATCTGATAGCTGAATCTTAACCCTTTGTCTACCGCACCCTGTCCACCAGCATTCTGCATTGTTAACCATGCAAGCAAAAAACAAAAACTTCATTGTTTGACTCCCTCACCCTATCCACCAGCTTCCAGCAGGAAACTGGTGGATAGGTTGAGGGACTGGAACAGTCTGCCCCCCTGAGGTTATCTCCCCCCTCAACCTCGGTGGAGTGCTTCAAGTCAACCGACACACCCCCTCACCATCCACACCCCTTCACCCCCTACTGCCAGTTCTACATACCAACAACCTAGCCAGCGGAAAACCCCCAGTTCTATACAGATCAGAACCATCAAAACGATGATGGTGGATGTTTAAAGAAAGAAGAAGAAGAGCCAATGGGTTAAGTTTTTGCAGTTGGTGGGTAGGGTTTGGGAGTCAAAGGGTTAATCCCAGGTTACAACACGTTCGTGCCTGTCTTCATCCTTCCATCATTCTGGTGGTGTCACCCAAGAGTTTCATAGATCCTCTCCCACCTTTCCACAGCATAGAGTTTTGAACAGGCTGTGCTAGATAATTGCTGGTAGATCTGGGTGGGGTGCATATGGAATTCTCCGAGTTTTGTGAATCCGTCTTGAATAAATTCCGAACACTAAAAGCCGAACTCTTTTATTCCTCTTTTTTCCCCTTCAATCTGTTCATACAAAACAAGTGTTCATTTTTGTATACGTCATATTCATACATACGTACACACATAATGTTATGTCTTCTTCTTCTGCGTTCGCACGTTCACAAGGTCAGTCCAGTCAGGGAGACGAATGTTGTCGTGTCCTCCATGTCCTGTCGGCAGCCATAGAGCTTGGTGCGGAGGGGAGCTGCCGTCGGCCACACTTGTTCCCTCTGCTCTTGGAAGAGGGGGCAGATCTGAAGGATGTGTTCTGGTGTCTGTTCTTCCAGACCACAAGGACAGATAGGTGATGAGGCCAGCTTCATCTTCCTGAACAGGTGGGCATTCAGGCGACAGTGACCTGTTCTGAGCCTGAAGATCGCCACCTGCTGCAGATGGCTAAGGAGATGGTATGGATCCTTTGAGGTTGTTCTGCAGAAGGCTGCCTTCACAAGGGTCTTCTTCTCCCTGAAGCTAAGGCTTTTTTCTGGTTGTCTTCCTTTGGCTCCATCTTTGGCAAGCTGGTCTGCTGCTTCGTTTCCAGGTATCCCACAATGGGCCGGAACCCACTGCAGGACCACACGTCGATGCTTGGCGACATCTTGCAGCTTTTCCATGAGATGTGGAAGTTTGTCCCCTGCAAGTGCTTCCAATACAGACTTTGCATCGGAGAGGAAGACAACTTGGGTGCAGTCGCTCTGAATGTCATGAATTAGAGCCGCTGCCTTCATAAGAGCCTCCACTTCTGCTGCATAGTTGGTGCAGTGTTTGCCAGTGGGTATCCCTGCTGTGATGACGTGTCCGTCAGGAGAGTTGATATGTACGCCCGCTCCTCCATCTGCCACAGCATTGGTTGCCGAGCCATCCGTGTATACGTGAATCCAGGATTCTGCAGGATATTGCTCGTCGATCATGGCGAGTGTCAGAGTGCGTTTGACGCTGTCATCTTGGGACTCTCCTGGGGTAACTTGAGGGACTGAGGTGGTGATTTGGAGCAACTTGTAGTCGTTGTTCCAAGGTTGTGGTAGCAGGTCAGAGGTGTTTAGAGGAAGTGTTGTTGGTGTGTCAGCCAGGTGCACCCTGGCAAGCCGTCTAGTTTCGTGGAGGAAGCTGCTGCGTTTGAGACGGCTCTTGGTTGGTTGGTCCATTCTCTGTCCCATTGGATGGTGTGGCAGAACCTTGATCTTCTCTGCCTGGACCAAGTTTTTCATGTCTCTTCTCTGCACCAGGGGCTGAATGGCAGTAACTTCCTCCATGGCCTGAATTGGTGTGGATCGCATTGATCCTGTGATGAGACGGAGTGCTTGGTTCTGGACTTTGTCCAGGGTCTGCAGATGGGTTTTGGCTGCTGTAGACCAGGCTGTAGAACCGTACTCAAGGTGGGGTCTGACCACTCCCTGGTACGTTTGCTTGAGCACTTTCTCGTTGGCTCCCCAGCTGGTTCCGGCCAGTTTGCGCAGGATGGCGAGCTTTTGTCTTGCTTTTCTTTCAGCTCTTTCGATGTGGGGCTTCCAGGTCTGCTGCTTGTCGAAGGTGACACCAAGGTATGTAACTTCCTCATCTTTCTTCAATGGAGTGTCACCAAGTTTGATGGTGCCAGATTTCTGCTTGGATGACAGGGTGAAGAGTG
This sequence comes from Monoplex corrugatus, assembly GCA_030674185.1. Lineage (NCBI taxonomy): Eukaryota > Metazoa > Mollusca > Gastropoda > Littorinimorpha > Ranellidae > Monoplex > Monoplex corrugatus. The sequence goes on from JAPXFY010001037.1 coordinate 15,707, forward strand.
CCGTGGAGGACTTGTCTTTATTAATCGAGATGTTCCACTCTTCTGCCCATGCTGCCAGTTTGTCTGCTGCTAGCTGCATTCTGTAGGTGGCAGTGGTGGTGAACTCCTCCTTGCACCATATCACCAGGTCATCCGCGTATAGTGCTGCATGGATGCCTTTTGGCAGATCTTTTATGAGGTCATTAATGAAGACCAAGAAGAGTGTGGGGGAGAGAACTCCACCTTGAGGGACTCCATGTCGCAAGAGAACTTTCTTGCCTTTGCGTCCGTTGACTGTGACTCGTGCTCTGCGGTTGTGGAGGTAGGCTCGGATCCACCGTAGCATATTGCCTCCAACTCCACATCTCTGCAGCTTCACCAAGAGGCCATCAGTCCAGACCTTGTCAAAGGCTTTCTGCAGGTCGATCCAGGCAGCAAAGACAACTTTCTGTTCCTGGAACGCGTCTTCAATTTCTTGGGAAAGGAAGGTGGCCTGGTCTTCTGTACTGTGAAAGCATCGGAATCCTGCTTGCTCCGGGACCAGAATGTTCTCAGTCTCGAGATACCAAAGGAGGCGCTGATTGATCATCCTCTCTAGGGTCTTCACCATGCAGCTGGTCAAGCTGATTGGTCTGTAACTGGCAGGCTTCTTCTTGTCCTTTCCTTTCTTATAGATTGGAGTCATGATAGCCTCACGCCATGTTTGTGCCAAGGTGCCGGTTTCCCAGCTGTGATTGAGGACCTCCAGTAATTTCAAGATGGCTGTGCTGCCAAGGTGCTTCAGCATCTCGTTAGTGATCCCATCCGGTCCCGGAGATTTCTTGGTTTTTAGCTTCCTGAGAGCTGTCTGAAGCTCATGAAGCGTGAAGGGTTGCTTCATGGGTTTCACATTGGTGGTCTGGTGAGGACGTTCTCGCTGTTCTCTTCTTGCTTCTCTTTGTTGGAGGGGTGTGACTGGTATGTTGCTCTCATTTGCGTAGTTGTCTGCAAATCGATTGGCAGCGCGTCTACCAGTCAACAACTCTCCGTTATCTTCCAGTGTGATGTTGTGATGTCTGCTCTCTTCATCGTTGAGTTGTCCCAGGACTCTCCAGAGTTTCTTGCCATCTCTCTCAAGGTTCAGAGCAGCTGTTTTCTCCCTCCAGCTTTGTCGTCTGGCTTGGATTTTTGCCTTGAGAAACCTGGCTTTTGTCTGCTGGAGCCGCAGGTGGTTCTCATCCGATGGGTTATCTTCTGCTTTCTGTCTGGCTTTGGTCATCTCGTCCTGCAGTTCTTGTAGTTGGTTTTTCCAATATGGCTTGTAGTCTTTCCGAGCACCTCGTGGAATGCACTCTTGGGCTGCCTTCAGGATACATGAATTTAATTCGTGGACTGCATTGTTGATGTCTCTTCCTCTGACTTGAAGGTCATTGGTGAGAACATTTGTGCGGTGGCTGAAGAGCTTCCACTTTGCCTTCTTGTAGTTCCAGCGTGGGGCTACAGGGTTCTGTGTTGTGTTCTCGTTGAGAGTGAGGAACACAGGCCTGTGGTCACTTCCTCCAAGCTGGTCTCCCACCTCTCTAATTACACCCCTATGGATGTCCTCGGTGCAGAGAGCCAGATCTGGTGTGGATGTGGATAATGTTATGTCATTCATTCAGTTATTCAGTTATACATTCGTACATGTATTTGTTCTTTCATTCGTACAAACATTATATTCTTTCATTCATATATCCATTCATTCATTTGTTCATTCATTCACTCATTCATTCATCCATTCATTCAGTCATTCATCCATCCATCCATCCATCCATCCATCCATCCATCCATCCATCCATCCATCCATCCATCCATCCACCCATCCATCTATCCATCATCCATCCATCCATCCATCCATCCATCCATTCATTCATTCATTCATTCATTCATCCATTCATTCATTCATTTTTTATTCACTTATTCATACATGCACTGTATTCATTCAGTAAGTCAGTGAGTCAGTCACTTATTCGTTTATTCATTTGTTCATTCATTCAATCGTTCATTCATCATGCCATTCACAATCGGAACACACGCAATTCCGCTAAGAAAAAAGTCTTCATAACCCCCCTCCTCCTACCGCCACCCCTTACACATATACACGTACACATACACACACACGCGCGCACACATACGTACACACACACACATATGTATATATACACATATATAAACACACACAAATGCATACACACACACTCACACATTCACACACACTCTCACACACACACATACACACATATACACACACACACGCACACATACACACACACGCACGCACTCACGCACACGCATACACGCAGACTTTTTCAGGTATGTGCACACGCGTACACACATACATACAAACAAAATTATAAACATTAGTGAGTACAAACAAAATCATAAAAATGTGTGCGCTTGTGCGCACGCACACGCGCACATACACACACTTACATGCATATATACACATGTACATGTATATATGTATGCGTGTATATGTGTATGTATATACATACATACATACATACATGCATATATTATATAGATAGATAGATCGATGGATAGATAGATAGATAGATAGACAGTTAGATAGATAGATAGATAGATAGATAGATGGATGGATGGATGGATGGATAGATAGATAGGTAGACAGACAGACAGACAGACAGATAATTAGATAGATAGATAGATAGACAGATAGATAGATAGATAGATAGTCAGATAGATAGATAGATGAATAGACAGATAGATAGATAGATAGACAGATAGATAGAAAGATAGATAGATAGATAGGTAGATAGATAGATAGATAGATAGATAGATAGATAGATAGATAGATAGATAGATAATGCGAGAACGTGCATACATATGTGCGTGGGCAGGAACTCATGCACGCCCACGCTTTCGTATACATGAGCAGAAAGAACGAAGCGTGTGAGCGCACGTGTGTGTGTATATATATGTATGTATGTGTGTGTGTTTGAAAGAGAGAGAAAGAGAGAGAGGGAGAAAGAGAGAGAGAAAAAGAGAGAGAGAGAACACAGATTTTTTTAATGCACATCGGCCTTAGGCCACAATACAATAGTCAATGGGGTGGGGAGGGAAATACATGTACGGCTTTTGTAATTTATACACGCTTTACAATGCACAGAGAGAGAGAGGAAAGAGAGAGAGGAAAGAGAGAGAGGGAGAGAGAGAGAGATAGAGAAAGTGAGAGAGAGATACATAGAGAGAGAGTGAACAATGAACAAAGAACAATGGGTCATTGATGCATGGTCGATTGTTGAGAACTATGAAGCCACACAACTATCATGTAATCAGATTCTACTTATTTCTGTGTCCCCGGACAAAACTTTGCTCACAACAAGCTGTGATTTTCTCTAAGCTTCAACAGTATAAATACACGTTGTTCTTGTGTTAAAGTTAGTTCAGTAATTCTGTTCTGCGTTATATTTAGTTGAAAGATTCAAGAACGAATTGTTAAGATCTTTATAAACCTTTTTTTTTCTAATGCATGATTTGTTTTACACACCGAGGTACAATGTAGTGATGAAACAATGATATCAGTTTATACACATAGGTATAAGCATTGTTGACGTACGAACAACATACACCATACAGAATTATGTAACAATATTTTATGCATTGAGGGTTTCAGAGCGGACATCAAGATTTGAGAAAATGTTAGAAAGATGATTTTGTTCTCTATTGAGAAAACATTGGCTTATATTTATTCCACCGAGTATTAAAAATGGACAAGTGAAAGTCTATTTTGGCATTATACTGTTCAATTTTGAATGCCACATTTAGTAGTCTTTGGAAAGTAAATACTTTCGAAATACAATTGTCAAATTTGTATTTATAGATAAATGATTTCGCAAGCATTATAATAAGAATCTCAAGCACATCGCAGTGTCTACCATCATGCAGCATGCTGATGACAACAACATACTATCTGAATACTAACACGGGTTTCGTGCCAAGTATTACTCACAGCTCACGACCTAGCCGACACGTACAAGCGCAGGAAGCAGATCGACATGATCGTATTAGACTTCACAAAGTCCTTCGACAAGGTTCTGCATGAAAGGCTCCTCAAGAAGCTCAATCACTACGGGATCAGAGGCAGCACACTGATGTGGATACGATCTTTCTTGACTCAGCGCACACAGTCAGTGACCCTGGAAGGCGAAACATCAGCACCAACCCCAGTAATATCCGTTGTGCCTCAGGGAACAGTCATGGGCCTGCTATTGTTTCTTCTGTATATCAACAATCTGCCAGACAACTTGTCATCATCCGTCCGCCTATTCGCCGACAATTGTGTCCTCTATCGTGAGATACAGTCTGCAGATGACAGCAAGAAACTACAAGAGGACCTCAATCAGCTTAATCAGTAGGAGGATAAATGGCTGATGAATTTTAATGCCTCAAAATGTGCCATCCTCCGCTTCTTGCCGACCAAGGCTCCCATCTGTAGCAATTACTACATCCACAACAGTGAGCTGGAGGAAGTGAGTCACCAGAAGTACCTAGGAGTACTGCTATCCAACGACTTCAAGTGGACAGCACACATCGACAGCATAGTCAAGAAGGCCTACCAGCAGCTCGGTTTTGTGAGGCGAAACACAAGTGACATGCCCAAGAAGATCAGGGAAGCAGCTTATAAGACATTGGTCTGCCCTCATCTCGAGTACTGCGCAACGGTGTGGGACTCGTACACAAATAAGGATGTGTCACGCATCGAACAGGTCCAAAGATGCGCAGCAAGATATGCCACTTGTGATTATGGCTGAACCAGTAGTGTGACTGAGATGCTACATGAGCTGAAGTGGGACCTGCTGTCTGAATGCCGTATGTACTCGAGACTGGTTATGGCCTACCGCATCATCACTAGAGAAGCTGCCATCCCGAAAGATAAATTCTTCACTGAGACTTCCTCCAGAACCAGATCCAACAACCAACGCTTCCTGCAGCAATACCAACCCCGTGGCAACATTGACAAGTTTGCCTATGCACAGCGGACCGTCCCAGAATGGAGCTCTCTCCCCACCCACTAGTCAATGCAGCATCCTCAAACGCTTCAGGGATCTACTGTCACAGTATCTGTTTGGAGAACGTCCACCCTCGTCCGACAAGCCCGCGCACACATACCACCATCCACGGGATAGGCCACGAGGTCCGTTGTGGATTATTCTACAGAAGCAGAAATATTCTTAACCATGACCGGGGCTGACACAATCTGCCATCGGTGTACTCCTCACTTATTCAGTCGCACTGTCGTAAGTTCGCTCACGGCGGTGCGCCCTGAATCCAGTTCTCAACCCAGCAGTTGCGCTGAAGAAGTCAGCCGGATCACCGATGAAAGCTACGCAGTGAGTAGCCTTCTTACTGAGAGACAAGTTTAGCCAGGTAGCCATTATATCAGAAATATTCTGTTTTACAATTTGATCAACGCCGAACAATACAAGGTTCCTTGTGATTTTAATGTTAAAGGTATTTCCACACTTGTCATTGATTAAATGTTCTGTTGATTTCCAAGCGTTTCGGACACAGCAGCAGTTTCACAGGAAATGTTCAATAGAGCCTCATATATTATTACACCATGTACAATTTGTCGCAGTTGCTATACCCATAGGGTGTAAAATTATATTAGTAGCAATATTCCGATGAACTATTCTCAGTTACAACCAATTTAGTTTGACATCACTTCATTTATGAATTTTTAGAAATGCCTTTTCCCTCGAAATATTAATGTTTAACTTCTCTGACCACTGTAGGCAACAATTTGGTTTCCTATTACCATTTTTTTTTCTGAATAGAGTTTTGCCCTCTTTCGCACATTTAATAATAGCCTTACTGCACTAAGCACATTCAAAATATTTCTTATGTTGTTGTTCATATGAATTCTGGTTGTTCTTGAATATTGTTTGATTGAAGACATCCATCCATTATAAGTGCCAAAATCAATACAGCAGTCAGCGTTAGATTTAAATTTTGAATTCTTCATAAGTACTGTGATGGAGTGTATTCCTTTCTCTATCAGCTTATTGTAATTGGTTATCAAATTATCCCCCTTTATGCTTTCGTTATAGAAAACAAGTTCAGCTAACAGTTCACTTGATTTCTTAAGTGTTCTGTGATTATGAAATGTCATATAGACTTTAAATTTCTGTTGCAACACTTTTCCGTTTATGAATCGATGTTGTTGTTTTTTTCATCCATGTAAATTTCAGAGCATTTACATACATGCATACATACATAATACATACATACATTCATATATATCTATCTATATCTATATATCTATATATATATATATATATATATATATATATGTGTGTGTGTGTGTGTGTGTGTGTGTATCAGGTATACTCAATCCCATTGCTTTATGCTTTTGGTGGAAGTCTTCCTGCTGATATTATCTTAAAGATAACAATATCCTAAAATGTACAAACTTACGTACTACAAGAGACTTTAGAACTGCGATTTTAGCAAATGACAATTTGTCATCATAATTGATAGTTTCACAATTTGTATGTCTTTAGTGAACTAACTGCCAAGTATTCTAGCTTAAGGGATTCCATTTCATTTTTGAGTAGGGACAGTGTATTTTTTGTGATTTTTTTCCTCTTACTTCCTAGTCACATTACGTGTGATTTTTGTTCTATTCGTAAATAAACCTGAAACTGTGCCGTACCTATCAATATACTCACAAAATTTTTCAAAAGAGGTTTTATCTCCGATATTCATCAATTGGGCTCAATCAGAAGACTGGGAAATTTTGTGTTCTACACCATGAACCTGTATTCCTTTCACTGAGTTATCCTCCCTTATCATTATGAATAGAATCTCTGCACAAAGAATAAAAAAGGGAGGTAGAGATTCGATATCCCTGTCTACATCCCCTTTCTACAATAAACCATTCTGTAGTCTGTTCATTTATGATAATAGTTGATTTTATGTTTTAAAAGGAGGTTTCAATCCAACGACAAACGCTAGTTTCAAACCCACAGGCTCTCAAAAGTTTTAACATAAACCCCCAATTGAATAAATCGAAAGATTTATCGAAATCAACACAGAGTAAAAAACCTGGTATGTTATGTAGATTTAAATAATTTATCAAGTCACATATTAATCTTATACTGTCTCCTGTACATCTATTCGTAATAAAACCTGTCTGAGAGTCATTGATAAGTATTGGTAAAATCTTTTCGATTCTGTTTGAAACGTATGCCAAGCCTATGTTATGCACAACAGTAAGCAGAAAGATAGAACGCCAGTTGTTTACGTACTCTTTGGATCTGTCTCCTCTGAGACTGCAAGTGACCAACCATGAGACTGCACGTGACCAACCCTGAGACAGCAAGTGATCAACCCTGAGACTGCAAGTAATCAACCCTGAGACTGCAAGTGATCAGACCTGAGTCTGCAAGTGATCAGACCTGAGATTGCAAGTGACCACCCCTGAGACTGCACGTGACCAACCCTGAGACAGCAAGTGATCAGACCTGAGACTGCAAGTGACCAACCCTGAGACAGCAAGTGATCAACTCTGAGACAGCAAGTGACCAACCCTGAGACTGCAAGTGATCAACTCTGAGACAGCAAGTGACCAACCCTGAGACTGCAAGTGATCAAACCTGAGACAGCAAGTGATCAACTCTGAGACTGCAAGTGATCAACTCTGAGACTGCAAGTGACCAACCTTGAGACAGCAAGTGATCAACTCTGAGACAGCAAGTGACCAACCCTGAGACTGCAAGTGATCAAACCTGAGACAGCAAGTGATCAACTCTGAGACTGCAAGTGATCAACTCTGAGACAGCAAGTGACCAACCCTGAGACAGCAAGTGATCAATTCTGAGACTGCAAGTGATCAACCCTGAGACTGCAAGTGATCAACCCTGAGACTGCAAGTGATCAGACCTGAGACTGCAAGTGACCAACCCTGAGACTGCAAGTGACCAACCCTGAGACTGCAAGTGATCAAACATGAGACTGCAAGTGACCAACCCTGAGACTGCAAGTGACCAACCCTGAGACTGCACGTGACCAACCCTTCTTTCTGCGTTGTAGCCAGTTTTTCATCTTTGTATGCCTCATTCTGTGATCTCACAACAAAGTTTCACACTTGTTTCCAGCAACAACAAAATAATAAGTTCTGCACTAAATCCGTATGTGCCCGGATTTTTATGGTTTTCCGTATTTTCCTATGCTACACTTGTTTCATTCACAGTTATTTCACCTTCCTATAAATGTTTGTCCTCATTTGATTATTTATGTATCGTTCTAATGAGATTTTCTATTTCACACTCTTGTCTGTCTTTTCTTATACAGATTTTCATAAAAGCATTTAACGTCCTGAAGCATATCGTGCTACTTTTCTAAAGTAAAAGCCTCTTTGTTGAATACTTTTGTCATCAGCTTACTTTATAATATTTTCTAGGTGAAAGAAATATTTAGAATTTTTTCACCGCCTGTAATCCACAAGCTTTCGGTCTCAATAATACTTTCTCCATTCTTTTGTTCAAAATTGCCTGCAGTTCTTGTTTCTTTTTTCCTTGAAGTTCTCTTATTTCACATTCTGTTTTATTTTCTACCTTTTCAAGAGCTTCAATACCTTCAATAAGTCTGTTTTTCTTCTGTTTCGTTTTCGTATTTTTCATTGTGGAAAACACTATGGTTTTGATCGTACTTTCATTAACAGAAAATCTAGAAAGACTTTATCAGGAATTTTTAATTCAATGTCCGGCTTTGCCATTTTATTCAAAACTGATTTATTATGATGATTCGCTGCAAACTCTTTCGTCAGATTAGAAATTTCTTCATTTATTTCTTTTACATACTGTTCATCTCTTGAAAGCGATGAATTAAATTTCCAGAAAGTTTTATCTTTTTCGGTTCTGTGGAATAGTAAGTGAACTTTTACCACTAAACGGTCTGAACGGTAGCTTGAAAGAATATCTGTACTTTAAAAACACCAGTAAGATAAGCCGACATTAGAAAATAATCAAATCGGCTTTGTTTTAGAGGTGTCGGCTTTTTCCTGTTATACTGTCTACATTCAGGATTGTTCTCTTTCCAGATATCTTTAATATCAAGTTCTCTTGTAACATTTTCTGATGCTTCTTTGGCATATGGATTGTTATATCAGTCTGTATTTACTTCCACAGCAATGTTCCCGTCATCTACAGCAATGATATTTTTTGCTTTTATAACTTTTGTTTCTTTGAAGGTAGTAGTAAACATCTGATCATCTTTCTTAGACCATAAACATTCACTGAAAGCACATCATTGTTTTGATTGAGGAAAATGATATAATTATAAAATTACAACTTTGGTCTCGATTAACGTTTCTTACTTTGTTCGAAAATAAAACAGCAACTCCTCTAGAATGAGACTAGTATGATGTAAAAAATCATTTACAACTCCATTCTGAAGTTACGTACTGGATCAGTCTCTTATTAATATGTGTGTCCTCGAGACAGCATACTGAATATTTTTTTCTGTTTCAGATAATGGAAGACATTTCTTTGTTTTCGTATGTCCCTCAGTCCTTGACAATTTAGAGAGGCAATTGTAATGATACCCATTATTGGCAGTTTTCAGTTCTATTTTCAGTAAATATCTCCAAGTAATATCAGCACGGTGAATCAAAATACAATAAATATAACAGTTTGTCCATACACTGTAATACGTACCAGACTTGTGAATGACTTGTACGCTTCTAAAGTATATCTCACGACATGAAAAGACAAGAAGGGATATATGTAACAAGTGCGAAATATACACAGATATAAAATACAATTATGCGTTTATACAAATATGAAATTTTCTCAAAATTGAAGAATTGTTAAAAATTTACGCTGTTCGCGTGGTTTACGCACTTAAAATAATTAACCCTTTGGCTCTTGCACCCTGTCCTCCAGCACCCTGCATTGTCAACTATTTCAGCAAAGCAAAAACTGAACCCCTTGACTCTCCCTTGCCCTGTCCACCAGCTTCCAGTAAGGCGAGGGAGTCAAAGGGTTCAGTTTTTGCAGTTGGTGGATAAGGTGCGGGAGTCAAAGGGTTAATGTTCTAATGTATCGTTCTATGATGAAATAATCCACACATTCAAGAACTAAGATTAGTGCAGCACATTCCTTCTGGGGCGTGTTCTGTGAGGTTCTATAAAGTTCCTTTAGCTTATGCAGAGTGGGCAGCGTGGGGTGCATGACAAGACTCCGTAGTCGATTTTAGATTGTAAGTTTTCTTTGGGACTAAACAAACTTAAGACACACGAACTTCGCGTATGCACATTCAGAAAGTAAACAAGCCTATGCTAACCAATTTCCTCCCTTTAATTTAGAACAGTTTTACCGATAAGCACACTTAGGGCCCCCTAAAGTCCGCTATGCAATCGTTACAAAATAGAGAGAGAGGCGTGGAAAGCATTCGAGAAAAGATCAATATGTTTACTCTACCTTGTCAAAGTACATTACTGAGGCACTGTGTACATAATTTTATGTTTGAGAACATTTTGATGTTTTTATGGTCAATACGTTCTGTTTTTCTACTTATGGGTAATATTTTTATTACAGTTGTTTTACCAAGAAACTTTCAAAGCTGAAATACATGTTAACTCTATCGTGACTGCACTTGCCACAGCTGAGCTCTCCTGCTGGCCTAGGGCTGCCACAGTGAAATCACTGAGAACTGTCACCTTTGAGCCATTTTCCATCGATTTTAGACAAAGAAACCGGCAAAACGTAGCAGAAGCGTTCAACGGAAGTTCCCTCCACAAGGGAAGCAACTGCCAACCACTAATTCATTAGCATAAGAAAAGTAGAGGGAGTAATATACCCTAGACCGTCTGTTACTATGATCGAAGTAGCCCATCCTCAGTGAGAGCTCAGCTGTTACTTCAATCGAAGTAGCCCGTCGTCAAAGAGTTAATAAAACCACTCAAGCAGAATCCTTGCTGATGGTTCTGAGCAGTGATTATTATCATCATGCGCCCTGCCCCACGGCGTTGGCGATAAAGGCCCTCCATACGAATCTATCCTTTGTTGCTGCAAGTACATCCTCCACCCTTTCTGTCTTCAGCCACTCTGCAAATCCGTCATATATTTTCTCCCTGGGTCTACATGGTACTCTTTTTCCATCCTGCTTTCCTGTTGTGACCAGGAGTTCTAATTTCTCTTGCCTCACATAAAATGTCCTATAGATGTTGCTTTTCTTTCTTAATCTTCTTTATTAACATTCTTTTTATGCCTGCCTCTTTCAAGACTGTGTCGTTAGTTTTCTTTGCTATCCATTCTTCTTAGAAACCACTTTTCAGCTGCCTCAATTTTGTTTTGACTTTGCGTGTTGATTGTCCACGCTTCACAACCGTATCGGTTCTATATAACATTCAAGAACCTTCTCCCTAATGCTAATGAATAGGCCTTTGTTGGAAAGAACGTTTTCCGTTTTCTTGAAAGGTGTTTTAGCTTGCCCGATTCTGCTGATTATTTCTAAAGTGCATCTGCCGACTGGTGAGATGACTGTTCCCTCAGTGTGGTGCCAATCGCCGTTATTTTGCATGAGGGGATTTCTTGTTGTTGTTGTTTTCACTGATTATAATGACTTCAGTCTTCTTGCTATTTAGCTCCAGCCCTTTATTTCTGTTAATGTTTTCTTTTTCTAACATATTCACAAGAATTTTAGGTCCTTTTTCGTTTTTCTACAATTGGAATGGTGTCATTCACATAATGAAGATTGTTTATCATTTTTCCTCCTACCTTTGTCCCAGGGCATTCTTCTAGGTTCCTCATGATGGTTTCTCTCTCTCTCTCTCTCTCTCTCTCTCTCTCTCTCTCTCTCTCTCTTCGTCTCCTTCCTTTTCTCTCTCTCTCTCTCTCTCTCTCTCTCTCTCTCTCTCTCTCTCTCTCTCTCTCCCGTCATCTCTTACTCTCTGTGTTTTCTCAGGACAGATAAAGACATTAAAAAGAAGAAAAAAAAGATTTTAGAAGTTAGGTGAATGTTCAATACTTTAATTGCCTTGGTTGTATGTTCAGGCATATAAGGAATTTGCCCTTTTTTAAATGTGATCACAGGACGTTTACTGAGCACAACATATGTAATCAAATCAGTACTGTAATGGTGTCGTGATGAAAATTAACCCTTTTCTCATACACATACATTGCTTGAAGGTTATGACACATTGAAATTACGATAAACCTAGCTGGATTATTATGACAGGAAAAGAGAATTATAGAATGGCTTGACGATGTTTTTCTTTTGTAATGTAGTGGTGGTGACGGAGCTGATGGTGTGGGGATGGTGATCCCTTTCTTTGTTTTGATACGCTCCTTTTGTATTGTCTGTTATTTTAGGAGCAAAGTTAATAAATCTTCACCATACACAACGACAGAACGTTTTCAGCTGTCATCAGTCAATAAATCTCTAGAATGACAAATAATAATAATGATAATAATTACAATATTTATATAGCGCAAAATCTTGATAAAATCAAATCTAAGCACTGAAGCAGACACACACGCACGCACGCACGCACGCACGCACGCACACACACGCACGCACACACACACACACACACACGCATGGCTATAAATGGGGAGAAAGAATAAAAGCAATAAAAGCAAGAATAAAAGCAATGGAAAATTATAGAGAGCATAGCATATACAATTATATATTATAACCATGTGATTCCCCTCCGAGTGGAGACAGGCTGCAGAGGGGGGGTGGGGGTGGGGGGTTGAGTGAGGTTAGGATTTTATGCGGAGGAGAAAAGGTGAGTTTTGAGAGCGGACTTGAAGGAGACAAAAGTAGGTTGCTGACGGACTGAGAGAGGAAGTTTGTTCCAGGAGAATGGACCAGAAACAGAGAAGGCTCGTGGACCATAGGTATTGAGCTTAGTGCGTGGAAAGCGAAAAGTCAGAGGATCGGAGGCAGAGCGGAGGGTACGTGAGGGAACATAGATCTCAAGTAGGCTTGACAGGTAATCGGGGGCTGCGTTATTGAGGCTTTTGTAGCACATGGTGTCTAGTTTGTACTGTATGCACTTTGATACAGGGAGCCAGTGAAGTTGTGCCAGGAGAGGAGATATGTGGTCAGCTTTTTTCTTTTAGAGTACAAGGCGTACAGCATTGTTTTGAATGCGCTGTAGGATGTGAATGGTGGAGGCAGGAAGACCAGACAGGAGTGAATTGCAATAGTCAATGCGAGACATTATGAAGGAGAGAACGAGTTTTGCAGTTGTTTCCACAGAGAGATACTTCCTGATCAGCCTTATACGATGGAGATGATAGTAGCAAGATCTGGCAGTTTGAGAAACAAAGTTGTTCATGGAGAGGTAGAGTCAATGCAGACACCAAGGTTTTTAGCTGAATCAGAAATTGGGACTGATGTGTTACATAATGGGAGAGAAAGAGGAGGCAGCTGAGAAAGTTTCTGATGGGTGCCAATGAGGATAGCTTCTGTCTTGTCATCATTTAGCTATTCCTTATAACATGGTTGTTGTATGTCATCCAATTTTTGATGTCCGAGTAACACTCAGTGGTGCGAGTCAAGAGGCGCTGTATATTATCAGTTGAGTCACTGTCTTGAAGTTGGGTGTCATCAGCATAGAAGTGGTGTTTTATAGAGTGGGAGTTGATGATGGTGGACAGGGGGGAGGTGTAAAGAGTGAAAAGAACAGGGCCAAGGACAGATCCTTGTGGAACACCACAGGTCAGGTATGCAGGTTGAGAGTAAGTGCCATTGATGAGAACAGTTTGTTTTCTGTTTGATAAATACGAAGTGAAAAAGGAGAGAGCAATGTCAGAGATGCCAAAAGTATGATGAAGTCTAGAAAGGAGAATACCATGGTCAATGGTATCGAAGGCTGCAGACAGATCAAGGAGTGTGAGGAGAGAGACTTTGCCAGTATCAGTTGCAAGGAGGAGATTGTTGAGAATGTGTAGTAGGGCAGTTTCAGTGCTATGGCACTGGCGGTAGGCTGACTGGAAAGGATTGAGGAGATTGTTGGCAGACAGGTGAGAGTTCAGCTGGTTGAGGACGACTTTTTCAAGGAGTTTTGACAAGAAAGAGAGATTAGAGATAGGCCGGTAATTTTTCAGTTCATTTGGGTCTAAATTGTGTTTCTTGAGGAGAGGGTGAACAATAGCAGACTTGAAAGAATCTGGGACAGTTCCAGTTTGAAGAGAAGTGTTGATGATGTCAGTGATGAATAGGAGGAGAGTAGGGAGACAGTCGGAGTAGAGAGAACCTGGAAGAGGATCCAGTTCGCAGGTTTTGAACGACATGGATCTGATTGTGTTGAAAATTTCTTCTTGTGAGACTGGGGTAAAAGTAGTAAGAGGTGTGCCAGAGAAGGAAGGGTCAGGTGGGCATGGTTGACAGGGTGTCCTGTCAAGCCTGTCACGAAGAGTCAAATGTCACAAGATATCTGAATGGAGGTTTGTACGCTAAAAGAAATAAAATGAAATAAAACTGTATAAAATATATTGTTTTCAGAACTTGATAGCAAATATAAGAAGATACACAGAATCAACTGTTGTTCTGTCAATGTTGACTGGTCAATGTGTTTCCCTTGTGTGAAGATCCCACTCTGACTTTGAAGTCATCCTACACTGCATTGTGCCAGTGTTGTGACTGAGGCAGAAATGTCTGTTTCTGATCATTTATAGACTGAAATACTGAAATAGCGAAAGTCTGGTTAATGTACGTTTCCTTCACTGCTTTAAAAATTTACAATATGTATTTCTGATCATTTGTAAACTGATGTACTTACACAGTACAAGTCTGTTCAATGTTTGTTTATTTCACCGCTTTAGAAAATTAGAATGTCTATTTCTCAGCATTTGTAAACTGATATACAGTGTAAGTCTGTTCACTGCATAATTACTTTACTGCTTGTGTGAATTATGAAATGAATGATGCTGCCATTAACTTGAGTGGATGTACATTTCATTCAACTGAAAACACAACTAATTGTCTCTTTTGGGGAAGTTCAGATACAGCAATCCTTAGTCCTAACAACAACCATCAACAGTAACAGCAATCCTTAGTCCTAACCACAACCATCAACAGTAATCCTTAGTCCTAACCACAACCACCAACAGTAACAGCAATCCTTAGTCCTAACCACAACCATCAACAGTAACAGCAATCCTTAGTCCTAACCACAACCATCAACAGTAATCCTTAGTCCTAACCACAACCACCAACAGTAACAGCAATCCTTAGTCCTAACAACAACCATCAACTGTAACAGCAATCCTTAGTCCTAACCACAACCATCAACAGTAATCCTTAGTCCTAACCACAACCATCAACAGTAACAGTAATCCTTAGTCCTAACCACAACCATCAACAGTAACAGCAATCCTTAGTCCTAACCACAACCATCAACAGTAACAGTAATCCTTAGTCCTAACCACAACCATCAACAACAACAGCAATCATTAGTCCTAACCACAGCAATCAATAGCAATCCTCAGTCCTAACCACAACCATCAACAGCAATCCTTAGTCCTAACCACAACCATCAACAGTAACAGTAATCCTTAGTCCTAACCACAACCATCAACAGTAACAGCAATCCTTAGTCCTAACCACAACCATCAACAGTAATCCTTAGTCGTAACCACAACCACCAACAGTAACAGCAATCCTTAGTCCTAACCACAACCATCAACAGTAACAGCAATCCTTAGTCCTAACCACAACCATCAACAGTAAAAGCAATCCTTAGTCCTAACCACAGCCATCAACAGTAACAGCAATCCTTAGTCCTAACCACAACCATCAACAGCAATCCTTAGTCCTAACCACAGCCATCAACAGCAATCCTTAGTCCTAACAACAACCATCAACAACAATCCTTAGTCCTAACCACAACCATCAACAGTAACAGCAATCCTTAGTCCTAACCACAACCATCAACAGTAATCCTTAGTCCTAACCACAACCACCAACAGTAACAGCAATCCTTAGTCCTAACAACAACCATGAACAGTAACAGCAATCCTTAGTCCTAACCACAACCATCAACAGTAATCCTTAGTCCTAACCACAACCATCAACAGTAACAGTAATCCTTAGTCCCAACCACAGCCATCAACAGTAACAGCAATCCTTAGTCCTAACCACAACCATCAACAGTAACAGTAATCCTTAGTCCTAACCACAACCATCAACAACAACAGCAATCATTAGTCCTAACCACAGCCATCAATAGCAATCCTCAGTCCTAACCACAACCATCAACAGCAATCCTTAGTCCTAACCACAACCATCAACAGTAACAGTAATCCTTAGTCCTAACCACAACCATCAACAGTAACAGCAATCCTTAGTCCTAACCACAACCATCAACAGTAATCCTTAGTCCTAACAACAACCATCAACAGTAACAGCAATCCTTAGTCCTAACCACAACCATCAACAGTAATCCTTAGTCCTAACCACAACCATCAACAGTAACAGCAATTCTTAGTCCTAACCACAACCATCAACAGTAACAGCAATCCTTAGTCCTAACCACAACCATCAACAGTAACAGCAATCCTTAGTCCTAACCACAGCCATCAACAGTAACAGCAATCCTTAGTCCTAACCACAACCATCAACAGTAACAGCAATCCTTAGTCCTAACCACAACCATCAACAGCAATCCTTAGTCCTAACCACAGCCATCAACAGCAATCCTTAGTCCTAACAACAACCATCAATAACAATCCTTAGTCCTAACCACAACCATCAACAGTAACAGCAATCCTTAGTCCTAACCACAACCATCAACAGCAATCCTTAGTCCTAACAGCAACCATCAACAGTAACAGTAATCCTTAGTCCTAACAACAACCATCAACAGCAATCCTTAGTCCTAACCACAACCAGCAACAGTAACAGCAATTCTTAGTCCTAACCACAACCATCAACAGTAACAGCAATCCTTAGTCCTAACCACAACCATCAACAGTAACAGTAATCCTTAGTCCTAACCACAACCATCAACAACAACAGCAATCATTAGTCCTAACCACAGCCATCAATAGCAATCCTCAGTCCTAACCACAACCATCAACAGCAATCCTTAGTCCTAACCACAACCATCAACAGCAATCCTTAGTCCTAACCACAGCCATCAACAGCAATCCTTAGTCCTAACAACAACCATCAACAACAATCCTTAGTCCTAACCACAACCATCAACAGTAACAGCAATCCTTAGTCCTAACCACAACCATCAACAGCAATCCTTAGTCCTAACAACAACCATCAACAGTAACAGTAATCCTTAGTCCTAACAACAACCATCAACAGCAATCCTTAGTCCTAACCACAACCATCAACAGTAACAGCAATCCTTAGTCCTAACCACAACCATCAACAGTAACAGCAATCCTTAGTCCTAACCACAACCATCAATAGTAACAGCAATCCTTAGTCCTAACCACAACCATCAACAGTAACAGCAATCTTTAGTCCTAACCACAGCCATCAACAGTAACAGCAATCCTTAGTCCTAACCACAACCATCAACAGTAACAGCAATCCTTAGTCCTAACCACAACCATCAACAGCAATCCTTAGTCCTAACAACAACCATCAACAGCAATCCTTAGTCCTAACCATAGCCATCAACAGCATCATACACACACACACACACACACACACACTTGCATGTATACATGCATTCATAGACACACAGACACACAGACATATACACACACATACATAGACACACAAGCACACACACACATACACACACACACACACACACACAGACGAAACGAGTACGCCGATTATGGAATCAAGCACTTTGAGAAACGATAAAAACTTTGTCATTTTGCAAAGTGACTGATTTAATGATTCATTTTGAGCAACAATTAACGTTTCATTCAGTCGTTTAACTCATCGTCTGACCATGAAAACAAATAATGAAACGATTAATTTCACAGGGAACAGTCCGTGACATCTCTGTTCTTTCTTCTAACAAATACTGTTTTGTTTACAAAGACCAGCAAAGTGTGAAATATATTGTTTTGTGAGAGAGAAACACACACACACACACACACACACACACACACACACACACACACACACACACACACACACACACACACACACACACACACACACCACAACACACAACACACTACACACACACTACCACACACACACACACACACACATAACACACACACACACACACTCTCAAATACACACACACACGCGCGCGCGCGCGCGCACACACACACACACACAAACACACACACATGTACAACACACAACAGACAATCAAACACAGTACTAACACAACTGTACAAAACAGGTGTATTCTAAAATCTGTGTAAATCAAAGTCTTAAAAAGACAGAAAAGTTGCCATATAAAAAGGATAAAAAAAAAAGCGAATCGAACTGAAAACACAATACAAGATCCAATGAATGTCCAGCAGACATTAATCAAAATCACCGTGTTAGGATAAAACAGATACATTAAAACTGATTGTACCTCGTGCATTAAGATGAGCTGAAAGTAAGTCGGATGATGTTCTTTTTGTACATAATAATAATAATAATTAATAATTACAATATTTATATAGCGCAAAATCTTGATAAAATCAAATCTAAGCGCTGAAACAGACACACACACACGCACGCACGCACACACACGCACGCACGCACGCACACACACGCACTCACGCACACGCACACACACACACACTCACACACACACACACACACACACACACACACGGCTATAAATGGGGAGAAAGAATAAAAGCAATGGAAAATTATAGAGAGCATATTATATACAATTATATCTTGCAATGTGATTCCCCTCCGAGTGGAGACAGGCTGCAGAGGGGATTGAGTGAGGTCAGGATTTTATACAGAGGAGAAAAGGTGAGTTTTGAGAGCGGACTTGGAGACAAAAGTAGGTTGCTGACGGACTGAGAGAGGAAGTTTGTTCCAGGAGAGCGGACCAGAAACAGAGAAGGCTCGTGGACCATAGGTATTGAGCTTAGTGCGTGGAAAGCGAAAAGTCAGAGGATCGGAGGCAGAGCGGAGGGTACGTGAGGGAACATAGATCTCAAGTAGGCTTGACAGGTAATCGGGGGCTGCGTTATTGAGGCTTTTGTAGCACATGGTGTCTAGTTTGTACTGTATGCGCTTTGATACAGGGAGCCAGTGAAGTTGTGCCAGGAGAGGAGATATGTGGTCAGCTTTTTTCTTTTTGAGTACAAGGCGTGCAGCATTGTTTTGAATGCGCTGTAGGATGTGAGTGGTGGAGGCAGGAAGACCAGACAGGAGTGAA
>JAPXFY010001037.1:40000-42193 GCA_030674185.1 Monoplex corrugatus
ACATATATATATATATATATATATATATATATATATATATATATATGCATATATACATATACACACACATATATATGTATATATGTATGTATGTATGTATGTATGTATGTATGTATGTATGTATTTATGTATATATGTATACTTTTTTTCATCTAAAAGCACATATGTGAATAGACGTTAAAAGAAATAACGCACGAACAGAGGACTAGATTATGATCACAGCGTCTATCAGTCTCTGGAAATCACCTTGGTTTTGGTGTTAACTCAAAGCATTGTGTCATCAGAACACAGCCAAAGTATCATCAAGGATTGGCGGGACAATGACTCCTGTGAAAACAAGAGGTCTGAGGTATTGGCTGTTTGTTTTTCCCCAAGCCAAACGTTTTATTTTTGTTGCCCCATCTTCTGCTCCATGTCTGTGTCACTGTCCTCATGCTGCTGATGCCGGTTGTCAGACTGACCACAGCCCTGTACACACAGGTCACCACAACAAACCTGTACACACAGGTCACCACAACAACCTTGTACACATAGGTCACCACAACAACCCTGTACACACAGGTCACCACAACAACCCTGTACACAGGTCACCACAACAACCCTGTACACACAGGTCAGCACAACAATCCTGTACACACAGGTCACCACAACAACCCTGTACACACAGGTCACCACAACAACCCTGTACACACAGGTCACCACAACAACCCTGTACACACAGGTCACCACAACAACCCTGTACACACAGGTCACCACAACAACCCTGTACACACAGGTCACCACAACAACCCTGTACACACAGGTCACCACAACAACCCTGTACACACAGGTCACCACAACAACCCTGTACACACAGGTCACCACAACAACCCTGTACACACAGGTCACCACAACAACCCTGTACACACAGGTCATCACAACGACTCTGTACACTCAGGTCACCACAACAACAGGGAAGGAAGGGCCACACAATCTGTTGCTGTTATTGTTGTTGTTGTTGTTGCTTTGTTGTTGTTGTTGTTGTTGCTTGTTGTTGTGGTTGTTTTGTTTGTTTTGTTTTGATGGGGTTTTTTTCAGAATCTCATGATCATTCAAGAAAATGGGAATAATTGTACTAATGGTGTGGAGTTCCATCACAGATCACTGTGCGACGGAGCTGTGACCTGAGTTTCCTTTCATAAAATATCTTAACGTCAGTCAGGCCTGGAAAATACAGAGACCTGCAGTGTTGGTCAGAAAACTGACACACCCATAAATTAGGTGACACCCGAATGTATGGATCAAAGTCAGCGTTGTCTGTTGCGCCTGTACAAGTAAGATGTGACAGGAATCTAGGCCAATGCTGACATTCCAGTCTCCAAACACTGTGAGAATGTCTTCCTTTGAATGTTCACAATGATGCGTTCAAGTCACTCACAGAACTCTTCAACATCTTCATTTTTCACGGTCTGTTGTTGGAATTTAGAAGTGGATGATGAAGATGTCATGAGACCTGGCAGAGATTCCATTTGTTCTCAGTCTGAGATGGAAGAGCAGCTAATGATGATTCCATCCATTTGTTTTCTTACAGTAATTGTGTAACGAAATAAATATGACGTATAAACGTTGACATAATCATTAACTTGACAGTACTGTGTACGGATGCTAAAACAGCTTGATTTTTATTTTTGGTCTTTCCAAGTCTTTTATTAGTAAGTCTGCAATGTCTTTGACTTTTGATGGTATGTCTCTATAACAGAGAAACTTTGGCAACTTCTTGGAATGACGTCATAGCTAATAGTACACTTTCGATGCTAAGAATAAGAAATTTCCCAGTCGATGTCTGTTTCTTTTCTTAATACATGCGTATAACTATATCAAATTCTGGATCATCATCATCATCATCAGGTGCCCTGCCACATGGCATTGGCGATCATGGACTTCCATCTGTCTCTATCACTCATTGCCCTAAGCATCTCCCCCACCCTCCTCGTCCCCAACCACTCTGCAAGTCCGTCCAGCATTTTCTCCCTGGGTCTACCTGGTGCTCTCTCTTATCCTCTAGCTTTCCCGTTGTGACCAGGTGCTCCAAATCCCCCTTCCTCATAAGATGCCTTAAATGTTGCCTGCCCCTTTTTCCCAACCCTTTCCCCCTTTAGTGATCTACTTTTGTCTGCCCCATCAAGACCGTCTCCGTTTTTTTCTTTGCGTCCA
>JAPXFY010001038.1:0-17500 GCA_030674185.1 Monoplex corrugatus
GAGGATGAAATGAAACTAGGAAAGTAGGAATGTTGGGATGTTTCAACAGTGGGGCAGGTTGATAGATAAAGTTTTAATGTAAATCGCAAAGCCAGGAAATGACTGGTGTTGTGGTTACAGGTCGGTCCATCATGAAAACCTGGTGCGACTGATCGGCATCGTGTTGGGCGACACCATCTACCTGGTCACGGAGTTCATGGGGAACGGCAACCTGGAGGTTTACCTGCAGAGTCGTGGACGGAGTGTCGTCTCAAAGAAAGACCTCATCGGCTTTGCTACGTGAGTTTGTTACACACATCAGTGTCCAGTATCCAGACAGCTTGTCAGTCAGGACTGTTAACAGTTATATGTCAGTATGCAATTATTGAGGGTTTATAAACCTAATCCTAACCCTAACCCTTCTCTAGACCTTACCTTTGGATTTAGTATATCAGTTGTATGTCAGTATGCAATTACTTGTGCTTTATAAACCTAACCCTAAACCCTTCCCTAATCCTTACCTTTGGTTTAATATATGGGTTATATGTCAGTATGCAATTACTTGTGCTTTATAAACCTAACCCTAAACCCTTCCCTAATCCTTACCTTTGGTTTAATATATGGTTATATGTCAGTATGCAATTACTTGTGCTTTATAAACCTAACCTTAAACCCTTCCCTAATCCTTACCTTTGGTTTAATATATGGGTTATATGTCAGTATGTAATTACTTGTGCTTTATAAACCTAACCCTAAACCCTTCCCTAATCCTTACCTTTGGTTTAATATATGGGTTATATGTCAGTATGCAATTATTCAGGCTTTATAAAGCTAACCCTTACCCCTTCTCTGACCCTTACCTTCGATATAGTAATCAGTTTTATGTCAGTATGTAATTATTCAGGCTTTATTTACCTGACCTTAACCTCTGTCCTAGCCCTTAATTTCAGATGGAGTATTTAGTTTTAGGTCAGTATGTAATAATTTAGGCTTTATTAATCTAACCCTACCCCTTTCCCAAACCTTTACCTTGGGGTGTAATGTATCAGTTTCATGTCAATATGCAGTTTTTTGGGCTTTTAAACCTAACTCTAACTCATATTCTTGGATCTACTTTGTCAGTTACACCTCAAGACATCTTTAGTTAAGGTATTTTTGAAAGATTTAATGAAGAAAGCTGATCCACACTGGAAGTTTAACTGAGTCCTGCCATCATCTCTTACCGGTGACTTTGTTCTGTCTTTAAAACAAAAAGCCAAATTCATTTCATTGGAGGTTGTCATATCTTTTTTTTTTTTTTTAAAGATCATTGCACTTACTCAGCTTTCTGTGTACTCACCTGTCGGTTCTTTTTCCCATTTAACCTATGGCCACAGAAGCTGGGGACAGTTTTTACAGTGACAGTGATGATAATCATGATGCTATGGAGTTCCATTTGGGATTGAGACTGTGTGACAGTGATGTAGTCTATGCACTTTTTATATTGACAATGATAATGATAGGATGATGATAATCATGGTGCTTTTGAGTTCCATTTAGGATTGGGACTGTGTGACAGTGATGTACTCTATGCTTACTGTCATAATATATCCTGGTGTCAACCAGGTCCAAGAGATACAGACACCTGCAGTGTTGCTCTGCACATTTCAAATACACCCTCCTCTGTGTGGTCTGAGTCCTCCCAATGAGCCCATACCATGCTTAACTCTGGATAGGAACTGGTTGAGGCCAAACAAATCCCACAATGGTTTTGAAAGGTAGTACATTGCAATTACCACTACATCACAGCAACTGGTAAAGGCAGGTACTTCAGTACAACCCATAATCTGTACACTAAACATTATTATAATGGAATTACATAACAACCAGAAACCTTCCAGTGGTTTCAGTTTTGATTGCCTCAGGGTGGTGCAGCGTGTCAATCATTGTAATTTGCACGACACCATCGATAGAAAATGGGCAGTGTATTCTTCAACAAACTCACAAAAAATCTATGTTGCTATAATTTTACTTTTCTCTCTCTGTCAATAATAGATGGCAGTACACAGGAAGGGAAATAACTCAGTGACTCCTTTTTAGATACTTTGAAAAGTGACTTTGAACTGGATCAGTCTCACCATGCAGTGTTGATATTGGATACCTGGTAACTAACAGCTTTACCCAAATCAGAACTGCAGTTTTATGATAGACTCCTGGACTTGTGCACAAATGTATGCACAGATGCAGTCTTGAAAAAAAAAAAAGAGGTAGAATGAGATCTAGGTCGGACATGAAACTGATACAAAAAAAAAAAAAAAAAAATGACCAGTAAATTTAGTTGGGCAGCCAAAAGATCATTTTTATACGAGCATGTGGCATTGAACTCAAGATATCAGATCTTCAGTGCACCGTTCTCCCAGTTGAGCAAGCCATCCTGCTGAAAATGTCATTGTTGACAGTGGGTGAATGTAGACATTTCAGACATTTCAAAACATCAGAAAAGATATGTCAGTTTACTGTCCGCTAACCAGACAGCTATTGGGACATGAAATTTGATGTAATGACTTGCTTTTCTGTGCACAGTCTCACCTGTTGGCATCACCGAATTCTGTGTTGGCCGCTGCACATCTGGACACCACCATCTCCCTCCAGGCGGCTCTGTCTTGACTTTTGTAGACAATTTCTTGAATGTTTAGGCCACTGATGTTGGTATGTTCTCGATGTATGAGATTGGAGGTCTGCCTTTCTTCCTTTTTGCCAGTTTTTCCTTGAAAAATGGTTGCCATGACGTCCGTGTGTACACAGTGAGAAAATAGTGTGTTGTTGGTGCACAGAGCACAATGATAACATTGTGATACAGGTAAAGTCTGTTGCTGTACACAGCACAATGAAAACATTGTGATACAGGTAAAGTCTGTTGCTGCACACAGCACAATGAAAACATTGTGATACAGGTAAAGTCTGTTGCTGTACACAGCACAATGAAAACATTGTGATACAGGTAAAGTCTGTTGCTGTACACAGCACAATGAAAACATTGTGATACAGGTAAAGTCTGTTGCTGTACACAGCACAATGAAAACATTGTGATACAGGTAAAGTCTGTTGCTGTACACAGCACAATGAAAACATTGTGATACAGGTAAAGTCTGTTGCTGTACACAGCACAATGAAAACATTGTGATACAGGTAAAGTCTGTTGCTGTACACAGCACAATGAAAACATTGTGATACAGGTAAAGTCTGTTGCTGTACACAGCACAATGAAAACATTGTGATACAGGTAAAGTCTGTTGCTATACACAGCACAATGAAAACATTGTGATACAGGTAAAGTCTGTGTTCGACATGAAAACAACAGCTGACAGCACATGAAAACATTGTGATACAGGTAAAGTCTGTTGCTTACACAGCACAATGAAAACATTGTGATACAGGTAAAGTCTGTTGCTGTACACAGCACAATGAAAACATTGTGATACAGGTAAAGTCTGTTGCTGTACACAGCACAATGAAAACATTGTGATACAGGTAAAGTCTGTTGCTGTACACAGCACAATGAAAACATTGTGATACAGGTAAAGTCTGTTGCTGTACACAGCACAATGAAAACATTGTGATACAGGTAAAGTCTGTTGCTGTACACAGCACAATGAAAACATTGTGATACAGGTAAAGTCTGTTGCTGTACACAGCACAATGAAAACATTGTGATACAGGTAAAGTCTGTTGCTGTACACAGCACAATGAAAACATTGTGATACAGGTAAAGTCTGTTGCTGTACACAGCACAATGAAAACATTGTGATACAGGTAAAGTCTGTTGCTGTACACAGCACAATGAAAACATTGTGATACAGGTAAAGTCTGTTGCTGTACACAGCACAATGAAAACATTGTGATACAGGTAAAGTCTGTTGCTGTACACAGCACAATGAAAACATTGTGATACAGGTAAAGTCTGTTGCTGTACACAGCACAATGAAAACATTGTGATACAGGTAAAGTCTGTTGCTGTACACAGCACAATGAAAACATTGTGATACAGGTAAAGTCTGTTGCTGTACACAGCACAATGAAAACATTGTGATACAGGTAAAGTCTGTTGCTGTACACAGCACAATGAAAACATTGTGATACAGGTAAAGTCTGTTGCTGTACACAGCACAATGAAAACATTGTGATACAGGTAAAGTCTGTTGCTGTACACAGCACAATGAAAACATTGTGATACAGGTAAAGTCTGTTGCTGTACACAGCACAATGAAAACATTGTGATACAGGTAAAGTCTGTTGCTGTACACAGCACAATGAAAACATTGTGATACAGGTAAAGTCCTGTTGCGATAACAGGACAATGAAAACATTGTGATACAGGTAAAGTCTGTTGCTGTACACAGCACAATGAAAACATTGTGATACAGGTAAAGTCTGTTGCTGTACACAGCACAATGAAAACATTGTGATACAGGTAAAGTCTGTTGCAACAAGAACATGAAAACATTGTGATACAGAAAGCTTGTATACAAACATGAAACATTGTGATACAGGTAAAGTCTGTTGCTTACACAGCACAATGAAAACATTGTGATACAGTAAAGTCTGTTGCTGTACACAGCACAATGAAAACATTGTGATACAGGTAAAGTCTGTTGCTGTACAAGAAATGGAAAACATTGTTACAGTAAAGCTGACCAGACAAGAAAACTTGTGTACAGAAAGACTGTTGCTGTACACAGCACAATGAAAACATGTGATACAGGTAAAGTCTGTTGCTGTACACAGCACAATGAAAACATTGTGATACAGGTAAAGTCTGTTGCTGTACACGCACAATGAAAACATTGTGAACAGTAAAGTCTGTTGCTGTACACAGCACAATGAAAACATTGTGATACAGGTAAAGTCTGTTGCTGTACACAGCACAATGAAAACATTGTGATACAGGTAAAGTCTGTTGCGTACACGCACAGAAACATTGTGATACAGGTAAAGTCTGTTGCTGTACACACACAATGAAAACATTGTAGTAAATTTGCTGAAAACATGAAATGAAATTGTGAACAAGAAATTGTTACTGTAACGCACAAGAAAACATTGTAACAGGTAAAGTGTTGCTGACACGCACATAAAACATTGTGATACAGGTAAAGTCTGTTGCTGTACACAGCACAATGAAAACATTGTGATACAGGTAAAGTCTGTTGCTGTACACAGCACAAAAAACATTGTGATACAGGTAAGTCTGTGCGTACACAGCACAATGAAAACATTGTGATACAGGTAAACGATGAACTGGACAAGAAACATTGTGTACAAAGTCTGTGCTGCGAATGAAATGTGATACGGTAAAGTCTGAACAACACAGAAAAATTGTGTACAGGAAATTGTCGTAAGCCTGAACAGATAAGAAAGTGTCGTAACGCACAATGAAACATTGTGATACAGGTAAAGTCTGTGCTTACACAGCACAATGAAACATGTGATACAGGTAAGTCTGTTGCTGACACAGCACAATGAAAACATTGTGTACGGTAAAGCTGTCTGTAACATAAATTGTTCGTAAAGCTGATCTTAACATAAACTTGTGAACAGAAGTTGTGAACAGAATTGTGTACAGAATTTGTGTAAAGCAATGAACAGACATAATGTACATAACTTGTTCAAGTGACAGAAAGACTTGTGTACAGAAATTGAACATAACTGAACAGAATGACAGAAAGAATGTTCGTAACGCAAGAAAAAAGGTAAGGTGTTGTGCACAGAAAGAAAAGTTTGTACACACACAATGAAAACATGTGATACAGGTAAGTCGTTGCGTACACAGCACAATGAAAACATTGTGATACAGTAAAGTCTGTGTACACAGCACATGAAACATGTGACAGTAGTCTGTGCTGACAGCAATGAAAACATTGTACGTAATCTGTTGTGTACACCACATGAAAACATTGTGATACAGTAAAGTCTGTGCGACACAGCACAATGAGTATTCTAACACAGGAGAAGTGTCAGCAATGAAACATTTGAGTAAATCTGTTGCTGCCGCAGAAACATGATAAGGTAAGTCTGTTGCTAACCAAATGACAGTGTCGCTACACAAATGTTAAAAAGGTAGTAAAGTCTGTTGCGCGCATGTTTACTATTGGTGACACGCACAATGAAAACATTGTGATACAGGTAAGTCTGTTGCTGTACAAGCACAATGAAAACTTGTGAACAGGTAAAGCTTGCTGTAACAGCACAATGAAAACATTGTATACAGGTAAAGTCTGTTGCTGTACACAGCACAATGAAAACATTGTGTACAGGTAAAGTCTGTTGCTGTACACAGCACAATGAAAACATTGTGATACAGGTAAAGTCTGTTGCTGTAACAGACAATGAAAACTTGTGATACAGGTAAAGTCTTTGGTACACACACAATGAAAACATTGGAACAGGTAAAGTCGTTGTGTACAAGCACAATAAAACATTGTGATAGGTAAAGTCTGGTGACACAGCACAATGAAAACATTGTGAACAGGTAAAGTCTGTTGCTGTCACAGCACATGAAAAATTGTGAAAGGTAAAGTCGTTGCTGTACAGCACAATGAAAACATTGTGATACAGGTAAAGTCTGTTGCTGTAACAGCACAATGAAAACATTGTGATACAGGTAAAGTCTGTTGGTACACAGCACAATGAAAATTGTGTACGGTAAAGCTGTGCTGACCAGCACAATGAAACTTGTGATACAGGTAAAGTTGTTGTGAACGCCAATGAACTGTGATAAGTAAAGTCGTTGCGTAACGCACAAGAACATTGTGATACAGGTAAAGTCTTGGAACAGAATGAAAACATTGTACAGGAATTGTGGTCACAGAAATGAAAACTTGGTACAGTAAAGTCGTGCTGTCACGAATGAACATGAAGTAAATCTGTGTGACAAGACAATGAAAATTGTGATAGGTAGTCTTTGTGTACACGCATGAAATGATCAGAACTGTTGCTACCACACAATGAAAACATTGGTACGTAAAGCGTTGTGTACAGCACAGAAACTGAACGGAAACGTGAACAGCCATAAACTTGATCAGGTAAAGTTGTGCACAGACAATGAACATGTGAGGTAAGTCGTTGTGTAGCATAAAAATTGTGATAAGAAAGTTGTCGACACGCACAATGAAATTTGAGGTAATTGTGTGTACACAAAAAAATGGTAGTAAGTGTGTGCGCACAATGAAAACATTGTGATACAGTAGTTGCGAAGCACAATGAAACTTTGTACAGTAGTGTGTTAAGCACAAGAACTGTAAGGTAAAGTTGTGCTGTCAAGACAATGAACATTGTGATAGGTAAATCTGTTGCACACTGATACAGGTAAAGTCTGTTGCTGTACACAGCACAATGAAAACATTGTGATACAGGTAAAGTCTGTTGCTGTACACAGCACAATGAAAACATTGTGATACAGGTAAAGTCTGTTGCTGTACACAGCACAATGAAAACATTGTGATACAGGTAAAGTCTGTTGCTGTACACAGCACAATGAAACATTGTGTACAGGTAAAGTCTGTTGCTGTAACAGCACAATGAAAACATTGTGATACAGGTAAAGTCTGTTGCTGTAACAGACAATGAAAACATTGTGATACAGGTAAAGTCTGTTGCTGTACACAGAACATGAACAGGTAAGGTTAAGCATGAAACATGAAGGAAATTGTTGCGAAAGCATGAAACATGACAGGAAATTGTGTACAGACAAGAAATTCTGTTTGCTACACAGCACAATGAAAACATTGTGATACAGGTAAAGTTGTTGCTGAACACAATGAAAACATTGTGATACAGGTAAAGTCTGTTGGTACAAGCACAATGAAAACATTGTGATACAGGTAAAGTGTTGCTGTACAAGCACAATGAAAACATTGGATACAGGTAAAGTCTGTTGCTGTACACAGCACAAAAACATTGTGATACAGGTAAGTTGTTACCAGCACAAGAAACATTGTGAACAGGTAAAGGTTGCTCGGCTGAAAACAACAGAAATCTGTTGGAAAGAAAATTTTGTTACAGACTTGAAAACATTGAACATGGTAAAGTCTGTTGCTGTACACAGCCAATGAAAAATTGTGATACAGGTAAAGTCTGTTGCTGTACACAGCACAATGAAAACATTTTGATACAGGTAAAGTCTGTTGCTGTAACAGCACAATGAAAACATTTGATACAGGTAAAGTCTGTTGCTGTACACAGCACAATAAAACATTGTGATACAGGTAAAGTCTGTTGCTGTAACAGCACAATGAAAACATTGTGTACAGGTAAAGCTGTGCTGAAAACATGAACATAAAATTGTGATCAGTAAAGCTGATTTGTACAGAAATTTGAAACAATGAAACAGTGATAAGTACTGTTGCTGTACAAGCACAATGAAACATTGTTACAGTAAAGTCTGTTGTGTACACAGCACAATGAAAACATTGTGTATACAGTAGTTGTGTACCAACAATGAAAACATTGTGATCAGGAAAGTCTGTTGCTGTACACAGCACAATGAAAACATTTGAAAGTAAAGTCTTGCACAGCACAATGAAAACAGTTGGATCAGGTAACTAGACAAGAAAAAACATTTGACGAACTCCCCCATGAACATGTGATACAGGTAAAGTCTGTTGCTGTACACAGCAAAATTGATAAGAAAGTTGATTGTGACACAGCACATGAAAACATGTGAACAGGTAAATTGTGTACAGAAAGACATTGAAAACAGATGAAACATTGTGTAACAAATGAAAACTTGTGATACACGAAATCTGTGAAAACAATGAAAACATTGTGATCAGGTAAAGACTTTGTACAGCATAAATGAAATCTGTTGCTGTACACGCACAATGAAAACATTGTGAACAGGTAAAGTCTGTTGCTGTACACAGCAAATGAAAACATTGTGATACAGGTAAAGTCTGTTGCTGTACACAGCACAATGAAAATTGTGATACAGGTAAGTCTGTTGCTGTACAACAGAAACATATAAAAATTGTTGTACAGACAATTGGAAAACATGTGAAAGGTAAATTGTGTTGGTAAAGCACATGAAACATGAAGATAAAGTCTGTTGTGAACAGACAATGAATTTGTGTAACAGGAAATTGTTGCTAACATGAAAGAAAATTGTCAGTAAAGCATGTGATACATGACAGAAAATTGTGTTACAGTAAAGCTTTGTGAAACAATGAAAATTGTTACGTAAAGCATGAAAACATGGACAATAAACTGTGTAGTAAAGCTTTGATAACAGCTGACAGTAAATTGTTGTACAGTAAAGTCTTGAACAGCACAAGAAACATTGTGATACAGAAAGTGATGCTGTAAGCACAATGAAACTTGTGATACAGGTAAACTTGTGTAACAGCATAAACTTTTGGTAATCTCATGAACAGGTACAAGAAAACTTGTGTACGAACTGCACACAAGAAAACATTGTGATACAGGTAAAGTCTTGTACAAGCACAATGAAAACATTGTGATCAGGTAAAGTCTGTTGCTGTACACAGCACAATGAAAACATTGATACGGTAAAGTCTGTTGCTGTACACAGCACAAATGTGAAAAACAATTGTGTTACAATAAAAGCTGTGTAGGTAAAGCACATGAAAACATGTATACAGAAATTGTACTGGTAACAGCAAACAATGAAAACATTGTGATACAGGTAAAGTCTGTTGCTGACCAGCTAAAACATGAAAGAAATTGTTACAGTAAAGCTGTGACAGACAATGAAGAAATTGTTGCAGTAACATCTTGCTGAACAGAACAGAAAACTTGTGTACAGGAAAGCTGTGCTGTAACAGACAATGAAACTTGTGATACAGGTAAAGTCTGTTGTGTACAGCACAATGAAAACATTGTGAACAGGTAAAGTTGATTGTACACAGACAATGAACATTGTGATACAGGTAAAGAACTTGTGTACACAGCACATGAACATTGTGATACAGTAAAGTCTGTGTGTACAAGCACAATGATAACAGTGATACAAAGGATAAAGTCTGTTGCTGTACACAGCACAATGAAACATATGTGATACAGGTAAATCTGTTTGCTGTACACAGCACAAAAATTGAAACATAAGTGTTGCTGTAACAGCACAATGCTTGTATACAGAGTAAAGTCTGTTGTGACACAGCAAATGAACATTGTGATACAAAGTAAAAGTCTTGTTACACAGCAAATGAAACACAATTTAGATACAGTAAAGTTGTGCTGTACACAGACAAGAAAACATTGTGATACAGGTAAAGTCTGTTCTGTTACACAGCACAATGAAAACATTGTGATACAGGTAAAGTCTGTTGCTGTACACAGCACAATGAAAACATTGTGATACAGGTAAAGTCTGTTGCTGTAACAACAAGAACAATTTAAAAAATGTGTACAGGTAAACTGTCTATAACACAGCACAAGAAACTGTGATACGTAAAGCCGTTGAACTTAAGCACAATAAAACATGTGATACAGAAGAAAACTTGTGTCACAGCAAATGAAACATTGTGTACAGTAAAGTCTGTGCTGAAAACAGCACAATGAAAATTGTTGTTACAGCAATGAATTGTGATACAGGCAAATTGAAAATTGTGCAACAAGTAAACTATTGTGTACACAGAAATGAAATCTTTTGATACAGAAAGCATTGTGACAAACAGAAACATTGTGATACAGGTAAATCATGAGAACAGCACAATGTAAACATTGTGATACAGGTAAAGTCTGTCTGAACACAAATGAAAACATTGCTACGGTAAAGATGTATGAAACACATATGAAACTTGTGTACAGGTAAGTCTTGCTGTACACCACAATGAAAACATTGTGATACAGGTAAAGTCTGTTGCTGTACAGCACAATGAAAACATTGTGATACAGGTAAAGTCTGTTGCTGTACAAGCACAATGAAAACATTGTGATACAGGTAAAGTCTGTTGCTGTACACAGCACAATGAAAACATTGTGATACAGGTAAAGTCTTGCTGTACACAGCACAATGAAAACATTGTAAGAAATCGTGCTACAGTAATCATGTAACATTGTCAACAAATGAAACATTGTGTACAAGACAATGTACATGTACACAGTAAATGTAAAACTTGTGAACAGTAAAGACATTGTGTAACAGCAAAAACTTCGACACGCAACAGAAAATCTTGTGATACGGTAGTACACGCCATGAACACATTGTAACAGTAAATTGTGCGTATACAATGAAACTTTGATACAGTAAAGTCATTGCATTGAACAGAAAGTAACATTGTGAAACAGATAAAGTCATTGCTGTACAGCACAAAGAACATTGTGATACAGAAAGCTGTCTAAAGACAATGAAAACAGTTAGTTCAGTATCGTTGCTGTACACAGCACAATGAAAAATTGTGATAAGGTAAAGTCTGTTGCTGTACACAGCACAATGAAAACATTGTGATACAGGTAAAGTCTGTTGCTGTACACAGCACAATGAAAACATTGTGATACAGGTAAAGTCTGTTGCTGTACACAGCACAATGAAAACATTGTGTACAGGAAAGTGTTGCTGTACTGCACAGAAACATTGATAACAGGTAAAGTTATGCTGTACTCACGCACAATGAAAACATTGTGATACAGGTAAAGTCTGTTGCTGTACACAGCACAATGAAAACATTGTGATACAGGTAAAGTCTGTTGCTGTACACAGCACAATAAAACATTGTGATACAGGTAAAGTGTGCTGACACGCACACGAAAACAGTGAATACAAGTTAGTTGTCTGTGACACACACAATGAAAACATAGTGATAAGAATGTATCGGTAAGCTTGCTGTCACAGCACAATGAAAACATTGTGATACAGGTAAAGTCTGTTGCTGTACACAGCACAATGAAAACATTGTGATACAGGTAAAGTCTGTTGCTGTACACAGCACAATGAAAACATTGTGATACAGTAAAGTCTGTTGTGTACACAGCACAATGAAAACATTGTGATACAGGTAAAGTCTGTTGCTGTACACAGCACAATGAAAACATTGTGATACAGGTAAAGTCTGTTGCTGTAACAGCACAATGAAAACATTGTGATACAGGTAAAGTCTGTTGCTGTACACAGCACAATGAAAACATTGTGATACAGGTAAAGTCTGTTGCTGTACACAGCACAATGAAAACATTGTGATACAGGTAAAGTCTGTTGCTGTACACAGCAAAAACATTGGATACAGGTAAAGTGTTGCTGTACACTGCACAATGACATGGATAGAAACTGTGCTGTACCAGCACAATGAAATTGTGATAAAAAAAAAAAAAAAAAAAAAAAAAAAAAAAAAAAAAAAAAAAAAAAAAAAAAAAAAAAAAAAAAAAAAAAAAAAAAAAAAAAAAAAAAAAAAAAAAAAAAAAAAAAAAAAAAAAAAAAAAAAAAAAAAAAAAAAAAAAAAAAAAAAAAAAAAAAAAAAAAAAAAAAAAAAAAACAGGTAAAGTCTGTTGCTGTACACAGCACAATGAAAACATTGTGATACAGGTAAAGTCTGTTGCTGTACACAGCACAATGAAAACATTGTGATACAGGTAAAGTCTGTTGCTGTACACAGCACAATGAAAACATTGTGATACAGGTAAAGTCTGTTGCTGTACACAGCACAATGAAACATTGTGATACAGGTAAAGTCTGTTGCTGTACACAGCACATGAAAACATTGTGATACAGGTAAAGTCTGTTGCTGTACACAGCACAATGAAACATTGTGATACAGGTAAAGTCTGTTGCTGTACACAGCACAATGAAAACATTGTGATACAGGTAAAGTCTGTTGCTGTACACGCACAATGAAAACATTGTGATACAGGTAAAGTCTGTTGCTGTACACAGCACAATGAAAACATTGTGATACAGGTAAAGTCTGTTGCTGTACACAGCACAATGAAAACATTGTGATACAGGTAAAGTCTGTTGCTGTACACAGCACAATGAAAACATTGTGATACAGGTAAAGTCTGTTGCTGTACACAGCACATGAAAACATTGTGATACAGGTAAAGTCTGTTGCTGTACACAGCACAATGAAAACATTGTGATACAGGTAAAGTCTGTTGTGTACACAGCACAATGAAAACATTGTGATACAGGTAAAGTCTGTTGCTGTACACAGCACAATGAAAACATTGTGATACAGGTAAAGTCTGTTGCTGTACACAGCACAATGAAGTATACAATTGTTTGTACACAGGTGTGAAGTAAAGTCTGTTGCTGTACACAGCACAATGAAAACATTGTGATACAGGTAAAGTCTGTTGCTGTACACAGCACAATGAAAACATTGTGATACAGGTAAAGTCTGTTGCTGTACACAGCACAATGAAAACATTGTGATACAGGTAAAGTCTGTTGCTGTACACAGCACAATGAAAACATTGTGATACAGGTAAAGTCTGTTGGTACACAGCACAATGAAAACATGTGATACAGGTAAAGTCTGTTGCTGTACACAGCACAATGAAAACATTGTGATACAGGTAAGTCTGTTGCTGTACACAGCACAATGAAAACATTGTGATACAGGTAAAGTCTGTGCTGTACACAGCACAATGAAACATTGTGATACAGGTAAAGTCTGTTGCTGTACACAGCACATGAAAACATTGTGATACAGGTAAAGTCTGTTGCTGTACACAGCACAATGAAAACATTGTGATACAGGTAAAGTCTGTTGCTGTACACAGCACAATGAAAACATGTGATACAGGTAAAGTCTGTTGCTGTACACAGCACAATGAAAACATTGTGATACAGGTAAAGTCTGTTGCTGTACACAGCACAATGAAAACATTGTGATACAGGTAAAGTCTGTTGCTGTACACAGCACATGAAAACATTGTGATACAGGTAAAGTCTGTTGCTGTACACAGCACAATGAAACATTGTGATACAGGTAAAGTCTGTTGCTGTACACAGCACAATGAAAACATTGTGATACAGGTAAAGTCTGTTGCGTACACAGCACAATGAAAACATGTGATACGTAAAGTTGTGCTGTACACAGCACATGAAAACATTGTGATACAGGTAAAGTCTGTTGCTGTACACAGCACAATGAAAACATTGTGATACAGGTAAAGTCTGTTGCTGTACACAGCACAATGAAAACATTGTGATACAGGTAAAGTCTGTTGCTGTACACAGCACAATGAAAACATTGTGATACAGGTAAAGTCTGTTGCTGTACACAGCACAATGAAAACATTGTGATACAGGTAAAGTCTGTTGCTGTACACAGCACAATGAAAACATTGTGATACAGGTAAAGTCTGTTGCTGTACACAGCACAATGAAAACATTGTGATACAGGTAAAGTCTGTTGCTGTACACAGCACATGAAAACATTGTGATACAGGTAAAGTCTGTTGCTGTACACAGCACAATGAAACATTGTGATACAGGTAAGTCTGTTGCTGTACACAGCACAAGAAAACATTGTGATACAGGTAAAGTCTGTTGCTTACACAGCACATGAAAACATTGTGATACAGGTAAAGTCTGTTGCTGTACACAGCACAATGAAAACATTGTGATACAGGTAAAGTCTGTTGCTTACACAGCACATGAAACATTGTGATACAGGTAAGTCTGTTGCTGTACACCAATGAAAACTTGTGATACAGGTAAGTTGTTGCTGACACAGCACAATGAAAACATTGTGATACAGGTAAAGTCTGTTGCTGTACACAGCACAATGAAACATTGTGATACAGGTAAAGTCTGTTGCTGTACACAGCACAATGAAAACATGTGTACAGGTAAGTCTGTTGCTGTACACAGCACAATGAACATTGTGATACAGTAAGTCTGTTGCTGTACACAGCACAATGAAACTTGTGATACAGGTAAGTCTGTTGCTGTACACAGCACATGAAAACATTGTGTACAGGTAAAGTCTGTTGCTGTACACAGCACATAACATTTGATCATAATTGTTGCTTACACCACATGAAACTTGTTCAGTAAAGTCTGTGCTAAGAAGTCAAGACTAAAACATTTGTATAAGGTAATTTTGCTGTAGAAGAAGTAATGTATACAGAAGTTGTGAGTAACACGACCAAAAACATGATAGGAAGTTTGTGTCACGCACAATGGCTTTGAAGTAAAGCTTTCTGTTCACTGACATGGTAAAATGTGTCACTAAGCCAGAGTATGGTGGTCTGACATGGTACACACACCAGCATGTCACTAAGCCAGAGTATGGTGGTCTGACATGGTACACACATCAGTATGTCACTAAGCCAGAGTATGGTGGTCTGACATGGTACTCACATCAGCATGTCACTAAGCCAGAGTATGGTGGTCTGACATGGTACACACATCAGCATGTCACTAAGCCAGAGTATGGTGGTCTGACATGGTACACACATCAGCATGTCACTAAGCCAGAGTATGGTGGTCTGACATGGTACGTACATCAGCATGTCACTAAACCAGAGTATGGTGGTCTGACATGGTACGTACATCAACATGTCACTAAGCCAGAGTATGGTGGTCTGACATGGTACACACATCAGCATGTCACTAAGCCAGAGTATGGTGGTCTGACATGGTACACACATCAGTATGTCACTAAGCCAGAGTATGGTGGTCTGACATGGTACGTACATCAGTATGTCACTAAGCCAGAGTATGGTGGTCTGACATGGTACACACATCAGCATGTCACTAAGCCAGAGTATGGTGGTCTGACATGGTACACACATCAGTATGTCACTAAGCCAGAGTATGGTGGTCTGACATGGTACGTACATCAGTATGTCACTAAGCCAGAGTATGGTGGTCTGACATGGTACACACATCAGCATGTCACTAAGCCAGAGTATGGTGGTCTGACATGGTACACACATCAGCATGTCACTAAGCCAGAGTATGGTGGTCTGACATGGTACACACATCAGTATGTCACTAAGCCAGAGTATGGTGGTCTGACATGGTACACACATCAGCATGTCACTAAGCCAGAGTATGGTGGTCTGACATGGTACGTACATCAGCATGTCACTAAGCCAGAGTATGGTGGTCTGACATGGTACGTACATCAGCATGTCACTAAGCCAGAGTATGGTGGTCTGACATGGTACGTACATCAGCATGTCACTAAGCCAGAGTATGGTGGTCTGACATGGTACGTACATCAGTATGTCACTAAGCCAGAGTATGGTGGTCTGACATGGTACGTACATCAGCATGTCACTAAGCCAGAGTATGTTGGTCTGACATGGTACGTACATCAGTATGTCACTAAGCCAGAGTATGTTGGTCTGACATGGTACGTACATCAGCATGTCACTAAGCCAGAGTATGGTGGTCTGACATGGTACACACATCAGTATGTCACTAAGCCAGAGTATGGTGGTCTGACATGGTACACACATCAGTATGTCACTAAGCCAGAGTATGGTGGTCTGACATGGTACGTACATCAGTATGTCACTAAGCCAGAGTATGGTGGTCTGACATGGTACACACATCAGCATGTCACTAAGCCAGAGTATGGTGGTCTGACATGGTACGCACATCAGCATGGTACACACATCAGCATGTCACTAAGCCAGAGTATGGTGGTCTGACATGGTACGTACATCAGCATGTCACTAAGCCAGAGTATGGTGGTCTGACATGGTACACACATCAGCATGTCACTAAGCCAGAGTATGGTGGTCTGTCATGGTACGTACATCAGTATGTCACTAAGCCAGAGTATGGTGGTCTGACATGGTACACACATCAGCATGTCACTAAGCCAGAGTATGGTGGTCTGTCATGGTACACACATCAGTATGTCACTAAGCCAGAGTATGGTGGTCTGACATGGTACACACATCAGTATGTCACTAAGCCAGAGTATGGTGGTCTGACATGGTACACACATCAACATGTCACTAAGCCAGAGTATGGTGGTCTGTCATGGTACGTACATCAGCATGTCACTAAGCCAGAGTATGGTGGTCTGACATGGTACACACATCAGCATGTCACTAAGCCAGAGTATGGTGGTCCGTCGGTCCAGTTGTGTGATAAGTCATCTGATGATGATCAAATTTCACAGGTGTCCCATACAGGATGCAGTACAAGTCACCTACATCATAGTACATGTGTCACTTTAGTGATGGTTAGTGCAGTGGACCACTGACTGGAAAGTTGTGGGTTCAAATCCCATGAGTCTTATCAAAATCTGTATGGGATATTTTGGCCCCAATTGGCTCCTACCCAGAGTTGGGCGTACTGTGGGATCATTGGGAAGACTGGGACCACACAGTTGGGTCTCATCCAATTCACAGATGCATCATTGAGGGTACTGTATGTTACCTTATTACAAGTTTTGGTAAGTTCATTGACATTTTGACCTGTTGCTAAGGATTTTAATCAGTTGTGTAATCACAATGTCTAAAGCATGTTTTCTCAGAATAGCCAATCTTACATTTGCAGACCTTAAAAACATCATATCTCCATCAGTTTTCACAGTAAAGAAATAAAATCGGTAACAATGTA
>JAPXFY010001038.1:22500-25000 GCA_030674185.1 Monoplex corrugatus
TCAGAAAGTTCTATATCATAAAATAGTAAGTGACGGACATGATAGTCAGAAAGTTCTATATCATAAAATAGTAAGTGACGGACATGATAGTCAAAAAGTTCCATATCATAAAATAGTGAGTGACGGACATGATAGTCAAAAAGTTCCGTATCTTAAAATAGTAAGTGACGGACATGATAGTCAGAAAGTTCTATATCATAAAATAGTAAGTGACGGACATGATAGTCAAAAAGCTCCTACCAAACTCCCACATATTTTCAATGACTTTTTTGTTCAAAAAATAAAAACTATTCGTGATGATCTGGATCAAGCCTCATCTGTAGCAACACCATATGATTACCCTGACCAGATCACTACCTCCAGATTCACAGCATTTGAACCAATAAATGAGTCAGAATTGAAGAACATCATTTTGAAATCAAAACCCACTTCTTGTGCACTTGACCCTCTCCCCACACCATTATTTTGCGAGTTTTTGGATGATTTACTTCCAACTCTAACTAGCATTATCAACACTTCCTTGATCTCTGGGTCTTTTCCATCAGCCTTCAAAAGATCTGTTGTCAAACCCCTTCTAAAGAAAGCCACACTTGACCCCAACACGTTAAAAAATTATCGCCCAGTTTCAAATCTCTCATTCTTGTCAAAAGTCATGGAAAAGATCGTACTTAAACAGCTTCTCGCTTATCTAAATGAACATAAACTCATCAGTCCATCTCAGTCGGCATATCGACCCCATCACAGCACTGAAACTGCTCTTCTTAAAGTGACAAATGATATACTTCTTAGCCTTGACTCTCGAAACGTTTCTGTCTTGACACTGCTAGATCTCTCAGCTGCTTTTGATACCATTGACCATCATGTCCTCCTAAAGAGACTCCAGTTTGCTTTTGGCATCTCTGGTACAGTGCTAAAATGGTTCACATCCTATCTGTCTCACCGAACACAATCTGTTTCCATCAAAGACTGCTGTTCTGGATACAAAGATTTAACTTGTGGTGTTCCACAAGGATCTGTGCTTGGACCTGTTCTTTTCATCCTCTATACAAAACCTCTTGCAGACCTGATTAAGTCTCACTCAATCAATTCCCAATCATTTGCCGACGACACTCAGCTGTATGTCTCTGCTCCTCCAACCAACATGTCACCATCAGTATCTTCCTTAGAAAAATGTATTCTTGACATCAAATCCTGGATGCTTCAAAATAAACTCAAACTCAATGATGACAAAACTGAAGCATTATTTCTTCATTCATCATCAAAACATCCTTCTCATCAGCAGCCTAAGTCCATATCAGTTTGTGGCAATGATGTCACCTTTTCTCCATCTGCTCGTAATCTTGGCTTTCAAATGACAGAGAACATGAGTGTCGACTTACACATTAAACATGTGTGCCGTTCAGCCTATCTTGAACTACGTCGCATTAGTTCAATTCGTCATCTCACCTCAGCTAATACCAAAAAAACTCTGGTATCTGCCCTTGTCTTGTCAAAATTAGATTACTGTAATTCAATTCTATCAGGCTGCTCCAAACATTATCTTGATAAGCTTCAGAAAGTTCAGAATTCTGCTGCAAGAATGGTACTGAAGGCATCCAAATATGATCATGTACAACCTCTCCTCAAAAATCTGCATTGGCTTCCTATCCAAGCAAGGATTGATTACAAACTTTCAACTCTCTGCCATTCCTTTTTCTCTGGAACTGCACCTCTCTACCTCTCAAACCTTCTCTCTGTATACACACCATCACGTCAACTTCGTTCCTCTTCTGATTCAAAAATACTTAACGTTCCTCATGTCAGAACTGCTACCTTTGGACAACGTTCTTTCTCCTTTGCAGCCCCCAAAACATGGAATTCCCTTCCACGTGAAATTAGAGAAATCTCATCAACTCCGTCTTTCAAAAAAGCTCTGAAAACTCACCTTTTCAAGAAATACTATAACCTTTAAATTCTTCTGGCCTACCCTTTAATGTCTAGCTTATTTGGCTGTCTCGTGTGCTGCTTCGTGTTGTTTATTAAGTGTCATGTTATTTAGTAATGATTGTATAATTAATCTCTTGTGTATGTATATCTGTGTTCAGGTTTGTATGTGTGTATGTGAGTGAGTGAGTGATTGAATCAGTGCGTGTGTATGTGTGTCTGTGTCTATGCGCGCGCGCGCATGTGTGTGTGTGTGTGTGTGTGTGTGTGTGTGTGTGTGTGTGTGTGTGTGTGTGTGTGTGTATGTATGTGTGTGTGTGTGATCCTTTATCCTTAACTTAATGTTGCTTAGGTTTTTTATAACAAGTTACCAATGTGTTATCTATCACTATTTTTAATTTTGACTTGATTTGTACATCACTGTTGCTTGTCTATCATGGATTGCTGCTTATGATAACGTCTGTTAAGTGCACAGAGCTCTGGCATCTTGTTGGAGGAGTGCGCTATACAAATGCTTCATTATTATTATTATTATTATATCATAAAATAGTAAGTGACAGACATGATAGTCAAAAAG
>JAPXFY010001038.1:30000-42186 GCA_030674185.1 Monoplex corrugatus
TGTCTTGTCTTGTCTCCCCCTGCCCTGGTGTGATTTCCATCCTTCACCTCACCTGTCATAGTCTTGTCTTGTCTTGTCTTCCCTGCCCTGGTGTGATTTCCATCCTTCACCCCACCTGTCATAGTCTTGTCTTGTCTTGTCTCCCCCTGCCCTGGTGTGATTTCCATCCTTCACCCCACCTGTCATAGTCTTGTCTTGTCTTGTCTCCCCCTGCCCTGGTGTGATTTCCATCCTTCACCCCACCTGTCATAGTCTTGTCTTGTCTTGTCTCCCCCTGCCCTGGTGTGATTTCCATCCTTCACCCCACCTGTCATAGTCTTGTCTTGTCTTGTCTCCCCCTGCCCTGGTGTGATTTCCATCCTTCACCCCACCTGTCATAGTCTTGTCTTGTCTTGTCTCCCCCTGCCCTGGTGTGATTGTGCTCTCCCTGTGGACCTATACATTGTTTTTGTCTCTCTGAGTGAATGTTCTGAGTGTGCGCTGTAGTATATATTATATATCAAAATCCAGTGCCTTATAAAATGTCATTAATAGTACATGCAAAAGTAGTAGTAGTAGTAGAAGTGATAGTGCTAGTGTCTTATTGTTGTTATTATTATTACTGTTATTGTTACTATAGTTATTGATATTTATACTTGGTATTATCATTATTGCTGTTGTTGTTATTATTGTTATTGTATTATTATTGTTCTTATTATTGCCATTATTATTATTTTATTATTGATAATTATTAGTATTATTATTGATATTATTATTATCAGTATTCTTATATCGTTGTCAATTCTTTCGCTTGTTTCAATATGATGGATGATGAGTTGTTATTGCATGCTCTACACCAATGGACATCCTTGTTGTAGCCTATGTTTCTTTTGGCATTCCCTTTCCCTGCTGCCATGTGAGGGCTGGCCTTGTGACCACTATTCTGCCCTCCATTGTTTTGCATCGAAGTGGTTTTCATTTTGGCATTACGGCAGACATTGTCCATGTCATCTGCTTGCTGCTGTCTGTGTGTAAAGCACATCTCCACAGTGTAGCTCCTCCTGTATTTTGCTGTCTCCTTTACGTGTGAACTTTTGTTTGTTTGGTGGTTTGTTTTTTGTCTATAGTGGATTTCTGAATCAAAGAAACTTCCAACATTAAAGCAAATAACGAACCAAAAAAGCACAAATATAGAATATGAACACATGTTAAACGTAGCAAAACAAGACAGGCCTCAAAATTTTGTGTCTGTCTTGTTTTGTTGTGTTAAGTATAGGTCTGTCTTGTTTTGTTTTGTTATGTTATGTTAAGTATGTGTCTTGTTTTAATATGTTAAGTATGGGTCTGTCTTGTTTTGTTTTGT
Organism: Monoplex corrugatus; assembly: GCA_030674185.1. Taxonomy (NCBI): domain Eukaryota; kingdom Metazoa; phylum Mollusca; class Gastropoda; order Littorinimorpha; family Ranellidae; genus Monoplex; species Monoplex corrugatus. The sequence goes on from JAPXFY010001038.1 coordinate 31,343, forward strand.
TATGTTAAGTATGTGTCTGTCTTGTTTTGTTGTGTTAAGTATGGGTCTGTCTTGTTTTATTGTGTTAAGTATGGGTCTGTCTTTTGTTGTGTTAAGTGTGGATCTGTCTTTTGTTGTGTTAAGTATGAGTCTGTCTTGTTTTGTTGTGTTAAGTATGGGTCTGTCTTGTTTTGTTGTGTTAAGTATGGGTCTGTCTTGTTTTGTTATGTTAAGTATGGATCTGTCTTGTTTTGTTGTGTTAAGTATGGGTCTGTCTTGTTTTGTTGTGTTAAGTATGGGTCTGTCTTGTTTTGTTGTGTTAAGTATGAGTCTGTCTTGTTTTGTTATGTTAAGTATGGGTCTGTCTTTTTTGTGTTAAGTATGGGTATTGTTTTGTTTTGTTATGTTAAGTATGTGTCTGTCTTGTTTTGTTGTGTTAAGTATGGGTCTGTCTTGTTTTGTTGTGTTAAGTATGGGTCTGTCTTGTTTTGTTGTGTTAAGTATGGGTCTGTCTTGTTTTGTTGTGTTAAGTATGGGTCTGTCTTGTTTTGTTATGTTAAGTATGGGTCTGTCTTGTTTTGTTGTGTTAAGTATGAGTCTGTCTTGTTTTGTTATGTTAAGTATGGGTCTGTCTTTTTTGTGTTAAGTATGGGTATTGTTTTGTTTTGTTATGTTAAGTATGTGTCTGTCTTGTTTTGTTGTGTTAAGTATGGGTCTGTCTTGTTTTGTTGTGTTAAGTATGGGTCTGTCTTGTTTTGTTGTGTTAAGTATGGGTCTGTCTTGTTTTGTTGTGTTAAGTATGGGTCTGTCTTGTTTTGTTGTGTTAAGTATGGGTCTGTCTTGTTTTGTTGTGTTAAGTATGTGTCTGTCTTGTTTTGTTGTATTAGACACACGTTCTAATTCTATTTTTGTGTTTTTCTGTGGCAGAACGTCTCTGGAGAAGTTATGAGGGGCAACGTGTCTGGTGCTGATTGTTATTTCACATGTGCTAAATGTGTATTGCAGACGGTACCTCAGTTTTTTTGGCCTTACCTGAAGGAGTACTACCCTGACCACTATTCCAGGTCTGGTGGAGGTCAGAGAATATCTCTGTCTGATCCAGGATCTGTCACTTCCCAGACGAGTGGTTTAGTTCACTGAGCCATACTGTGTCCTGGTTCAGTAACTTTGTTTTTGTGTGACTGTGTGTCCATGACAATATGCAGTTAGTTGTTGTTGTCCTCTTTTGGGCAAGGACTAGATTATCAAAACAAAGCATGTATAGTGCTTACCTGTCGCTGTTCAAAATAGATTTGCCTTATCTGTGTCTGTAGTTTTTACATATTTTTATGTACTTTAGCTTTTTATGCATTTAGCATGCTTTACATCTGATGTAGCTCAGGTCTTGAGGATCTGAAACAGTGTTTTTTTAATTTTTACTGAGGCCTTTCTGTCTGTCCATCTGTCTGCCTGTCCATCTATCTGTCTGTCCATCTGTCTGTCTGTCCATCTGTCTGCCTGTCCATCTGTCTGCCTGTCCATCTATCTGTCTGTGAATCTGTCTGTCTGTCCATCTGTCTGTCTGTCCATCTGTCTGTCTGTCCATCTATCTGTCTGCCTGCTCATCCCTTACCCGTCCTTATCAGGAAACATTAACGATATTGTTGGTGATATGTATCGGAACTTGAGAATACAGAGTATTGTTTATATTAATGACTTAATATTCAGCGATTACTTATATCAATGATTTGAAACGCAACAAAAGAGTATTGATGTGACAAATTATTTTTTACAGATGTAATAAAACATAAATCATTCCAATTTTTATAAAAGAAACGATTTTATATGCAATACATTAGAATTGTACAAGTTGCTTAATTTGTGTTTGTTTTTATGTTAATACAATTTTTCTGTATTCAGAAGTGTGTGTGTCGTTAATTGTTTCAATGGAGATCTGTATGGAGAGAGGATGACAACTTTCCCCCGTGGGGATGCCGGGGGCTCTTTCAGTATAAACAGTATCCCCACCTTCTGGAAATTCTGTGCTAGAAATTTCCTCTTTTCTGTCACTCTCTTTGTTTCTGCCTTGTTCCCTTGCTTTCTGTCATTTCTTCCTATCATTTTCTGCCTTGCTGATCCATTCACCTGTATGTGTTCTGTAACGCCTTGCATACTTTTCTTAGGGACATGTCCCTTAGATTATGTGCGCGAATGCATTGATATGTGTACTTAATTTTCTTTTCTTTTTTCTTTTCTTGTTGAAATTTTGTATGTTTTGAAGCGGTTGTAGCCCTGATATGGCTCTATGCAGTCGGCTGGGCTTTCAACAACAATAACATGAATAACAATAACAGGATGACAACCAGGTAATAATGCCTTATTTGACAGGTACCAAGGGCTGGTCACAACGTACCCTGTACGTCTCAGAATCAGAGCCCACTACGTACAGACCCCCATGAGGATGCCGGGGCTCTTTTAATGTAAATAGTATCCCCAACTTCTGGAAATTCTGTGCGAGAAATTTCCTCTTTTTTGTCACTCTCTTTGTTTCTGCCTTGTTCCTTTGATTTCTGTCATTTCTTCCTATCATTTTCTGCCTTGCCGGTCCTTTCATCTGTTTGTGTTCTGTAATGCCTTACACGCTTTTCTTAGGATTTATAATAGGGTTCGCATATTAACATAATCATACATATGACATCTACTTGATGTGTATAAATATTATATTATTAACATAATCATACATATGACACCTACTTGATGTGTATAAATATAATATTATTAACATAATCATACATATGACACCTACTTGCACACAACAGCCACAGAGTCCAGAGAGCTGTTCAGCAGATGTCTCTCCTCTCCACTGGTCAACAGTCTCCATTTCCAATAGACTTCGTGCTGACTGTTTGGACAATGAGGCTCGTTGACAGCACAGCGCAGCGTCTTGCTAGATTCCAACTGCACAGTCTGCACACGCTCTTCGTTCGTGGCGAAGCTGGGATCACGCTCTCGACCTTCGGCCCAAAACAGATGATTGTAATTCTTCATCATCATCATCAAGTGCCCTGCTGCATGGCGATCAGGGGCCTCCATATGTATCTATCCCTTATTGTTGCACGCACATTTTCCATCCTCTCTGTCTTCAGCCACCCTACAAGTCTGTCCTATATTTTCTCCCCGGGTCTACCTGGTGCTCTCTTTCCTTCCAGCTTTCCTGCTGTGACCAGGTGCTTTGATTCCCCTTTCCTTATAAAATGGCCTATAAATGTTGCCTGTCTTTACCTAATCTTCCTTATCAATGATCTTCTTCTGTCTGCCTCCATCAAGACTGTCTCGTTTGTTTTCTTTACTGTCCATGGAACTCTCAACGTTCTTCTTAGAAACCACATCTCGGCTGTCTCAATCTTGTTCTGGCTTTGCTTGTTGACTGTCCACGCCTCACAACCGTATAACATTATCGGTTCTATATCACATTCAAGAACTCTCTTCCTGACGTTAATTGATAGGTATTTGTTGGTAAGAATGCTTTTCATCTTATAAATAACAAACCTTTTGCACGATCAGACATCAGCTTTTCTACCTGTCCAGGCTTCACAGCCACACAGCATTGCTGGCCAGATCAGACATTTTAGAATTTTAATTATAAGGGTGACTGGTGTACTTCTGTGTTTTTAAACATTATTATTGAGTTGGATCATTATCTGTTTTGCCAGTGTTACTCTTATTTTGATGTCTTTAAAATACAGGTGCTATCATGAACTTTCAGTGAACCTAAATATGTAAAATCACTCACATTTTTTTAATGAGTCTTGTTGATTTGAATGTCTTGATATGCTTTGAATATCTTGATATGCTTTGAATATTTTGATATGCTTTAGTTTCTTCTCCTTCTAGATGCATTACACTTGTCTTCTTGGCATTTAGATTTAGATCTGCCTTTTTGCCTGCTGCATCTACTCTGTGCAGAATTCTTTTCATGCTGGTGATATTGTCCGACATCAGTGCAGTGTCATCAGCATGTCGTAAATTTGTTACTTTTTACATTTTTATTTGTTTATCTATTCATTTATCTATTTATTCATCATTCATTTTTCATTTTATGAGGAAAGGGGAAATAAAGCACCTGGTCACGACAGGAAAGCTGGAGGGAAAGAGAAACCAGGTAGACCCAGGGAGAAAATATTGGACGGACTTGTAGGGTGGCTGAGGACAGAGAGGGTGTACATGTAAGATGTGCTTGTGGCGACAAGGGATAGATGCATATGGAGGGCCATGATCGCCGACGCCATGCGGCAGGGCACTTGATGACGATGATGATGATGATGATGATTTGCTGCTCAATTTTCTAAGCTACCTCACTGGCCATAGCATCTGGACAATTGTTCAGAATGATGTGATGATGATGATGACGGTGTGAATGATAATCATGATGCCACGGAGATCCGTTCTGGATTGAGACTGCGTGACAAGGCTGTTACTCTCTCTTCCTTTCATAACATAACCTTGTATCAACCAGGTCCGAAGGATACAGACTCCTGCTGTGTTGTGTTGGCCAGGAAATCAATCTGAGCCATGCCCACAGTGACGCATCTGTAATGTGGAAGAGACTCGACTGTGATATCCCAGTCTTCTCAAGCGAACCCACAGTACATCAGTTCTAGTTAGGGACCAGTTTGTATTCTTATTCTCACATGTATTGCTGCTTAAAGCCCAGCCGACTACTTAGAGCCATGCCAGGGCTGTGATCGTCTTAGTACATGCACAGGACTTCAACAGAAAAGAAAGAAAGAAAACAAAAAAGAGAAGAAGTTGGCGCCAAAAATCCCATAATGATTTTTACTGATTTTTTTAGGATCATCGCACGTAGGGAGGTTACCTTTGTGCTGACCTTTTTATTTTTCGTCCCATTTTCTACGCCATCTTTAATGGCCACAGTGGCTGGCACAGATTTTTTCACAATGCCATGATGATGATGTCCATGATGATGATGTCCATGATGATGATGTCCATGAGGATGATGTCCATGATGATGATGTCCATGAGGATGATGTCCATGATGATGATGTCCATGATGATGATGTCCATGAGGATGATGTCCATGAGGATGATGTCCATGATGATGATGTCTATGAGGACGATGTCCATGAGGATGATGTCCATGATGATCATGTCCATGATGATCATGTCCATGAGGATGATGTCCATGAGGATGATAATCATGATGCTATGAAGTTCCTTCTACGATTGAGACTGCGTGACAGGGCTGTGCTCTACGCTTACTATCATGATATATCCTAGCGTCAACCAGGCCCGAGAGGTAGCCTACATACACCTGCAGTGCTGGTCAGAAGATTTGAGCATCACCCTCAATGACGCATCCGTGAAGTGGATGAGACTCGACTGTGTGGTCGCAGTCTTCCCGATGAGCCCATAGCACGCCCAACTCTGGGTAGGAGCCGGTTAGAGCTGAAAAACCTCACAATGGTACTGTTTTGAAGGGACTGATGGGGATTCGAACCCACAACCTTCCAGTCGGTAGTACTTTGCATTAACTACTACACCACCGCGACTGGTTCAAATACTGATTTTAACAAGACAAATGGGACTCGAACCCACAACCTTCCAGCAGTTAGTTCACTGCCTTCACCGCAGTGACTGTTAATAGTAAGAAACTCAGGGGACAGCCGGACGGCAGAAGGTCCTCAGAGGAGAAACCTCCGTCAAGAAAGTGTTTAGCCCTTAACTCCTGACATTCTAAGGGGGCCGGGCCACATCCACGTCAAGACAACTGGATGCCCCTCTGCTGTCGCCATTTTTTCTACTGTTAGTATCTTAGCTACAACTACAACAACCTCTACTTCCACTACCACCACCACCATCACCAACCATTACTCGTTCAACTACAACCACTACCACCATTGCTACTACTAACACCACCACCACTACTATTACTATCACCATTGCACCAACCACTTCCCCCACCACCACCACTACTATTACTATCACCATTACATCAACCACCACCACCACCACCATCACCACCATCACCACCACCACCGCCACCACTTGTAGTACAAATCACTATAACTCACAGTGGACTTGGAGTTCAAAGGTGCCATTAATATTGTGTGTGCCGTTACTAGCGATGTACACGTACTGGCCGTCATCTTCAAGCTTCACGGAATCTATCAGCACCGTCTGGTTGTCATCCATGTAGAAAACCCTCTCCTGCTGGCCCCAGGGGTAAGGTTCCAGTCCCGTGCTACTGTGGCGGTACCAGTGAAGACTGGTGAAGAAGCGCACACAGTGGGAAATGTACACCCTCTCCTCTTCCCACGCTGGCTGAAAACGATTTCTGCTGGATGACAGGTTGAGAGGCCCCTCACCTGTATCAGTAACGACAATAATAATAATGAGGAGGAGAATGAGGATGATGATGATGATGATAATTGTGGTGGTGGTGGTGGTGGTGGTGGTGGTGGTGATGATGATGATGATGATGATGGCGACTACGACAATGACGATGGCGATGATGATAACGGCGACGATAACGACGACGATGATGATGACGACGATGATGATAATGATGATGGCGGCGACGATGATGATGATGGTGATGACGACGACAATGAAGGAGAAGAAGAAAAGAAGAAGAAGATGATGATGATGACACTAATGATGACTACTACTATTACTAGTACTACTTCTACTACTACTGCTACTACTACTACTATTACTGCTGCTGCTGCTACTACTACTACTGCTACTGCTACTACTATTACTGCTGCTGCTGCTACTACTACTACTATAATGATGACGATGATGATGATAATAATCATTACATTATTGATAATAACAAAAAACGACGACGACGACAACGACGACGACGATGATGATGTGACAGAACGTCAATTGATAGTGTGTGTGTGTGTGTGTGTAGCAATGCCGCATGAAAAATTGGGTTTTGAGTTAAAAAATTTATATGGTTTTGAAGATATTGTTATTCTGAGTAAAAAGCAGTTTAAATTTTTCAAATCGGACTAATAGTTCATGAGATATTCCAATTTGAAGCGTCAAAAATTTCTTAAATTTTGGTACCACGTTTTAGTGGGACAAAGAAGGACAAGTGTCACAGAACAAACTCATCAAATGGCATGGTATGCTGATTTTGCTGGAAATGACATTTATTTTGTAATTGTGAGAGACAGACCGGATCAAAAGTCATGAAATTTTGGTCGTTGATGTATTTTGGCGTGCCGAATTGAATAAAACCATTATTGGAACTCTGTGACGAGCCATTTTTGTCTTATTACAGGAAACATGTGATATTTTGGATGTTTTATCAGTGTTTCATTAATAATTGCCCATATTGTATTAATAACAGACAAAAATGAAGCTAGAAACAAAACAATCATTTCAAGAGATAGATATAAAATCATTTTGCTCATCGTTCAAGTGTCTTATTACTGCAAATTAAACCAAAAAAGTCACGACTCGCTACTTCAGTAGTCTTATGAATAACTTTTAATATTTCATCAGTTTCTGTACATATAAAAGAACATCTGAGAATCAATGACTTCTGGAATCACTTAAATAATTGAAATATTAAAAATTACTGCATGCTTTTATGCTGCAGTCTGTCCAAAAATATCATCCGATCAAAATTCTACTAAAAACTAAACACACACACATACACATGCACACACACATAACACACATACACATATATACACACACAGAGAAAAACATAACAGACAAGATTTATGTACGTTACATTTGATTTTTATTTTATACATCAGTCTTTAAAAAATAGACTACTTTACAAATAATACAACTCATAGCCTTCTAATCAGCTTCAAAACCTAAATGAAGAATATTATAACAATGAACAGAAGATTTTGTTTTGTGACATTCTAAATCTCTGTGTGTGTTAGTGTGTGTGCGTGTTGTGGATGAGTCAAGTCCCCGAACACTTAGCACAGCCAGCGTCCAAAGAAAACTTCAGGAAGGATATGGGACCACTCACCATTCAGGAACAGGTCACTTAACTCCTACTTGTAAAAATCCACCAAAGCAGAGCAATCCTGCTAAGTATTTCCGGTGTACTCTTGCCCTTTAATACAAATCAATAACAACAGGCTACTATTAAATAAGATGCAATCTTCCCTTTAAAACAAATTAATGACAATGGGCCTATCTTTTTCAGATATTGACTACAAATTGAAACAACTACATAAGCTAATGGATGGCCTACTTTACAAATAATACAACTCATAGCCTTCTATTCAGTTTCAAAACCTAAATGAACAGAAGATTTTGTTTTGTGACATTCTAAATCTCTGTGTGTGTTAGTGTGTGTGTGTGTTGTCAGAGAGAGAGAGTGTGTGTTGTCAGAGAGAGAGAGATGGAGAGAGAGAGAGAGAGAGAGAGAGAGAGAGAGAAGAGGATCATGCCTGTTAACAACTTGGATATGAATGTATTGTGGCCTATTTACTTATTTATTCAAAAGTCGTCCTCAACCAGCTGAACTCTCACCTGTCTGCCAACAATCTCCTCAATCCTTTCCAGTCAGCCTACCGCCAGTGCCATAGCACTGAAACTGCCCTACTACACATTCTCAACAATCTCCTCCTTGCAACTGATACTGGCAAAGTCTCTCTCCTCACACTCCTTGATCTGTCTGCAGCCTTTGATACCATTGATCATGGTATTCTCCTTTCTAGACTTCATCATACTTTTGGCATCTCTGACATTGCTCTGTCTTGGTTCACTTCATACCTATCCAACAGAAAACAAACCGTTCTCATCAATGGCACTTACTCTCAACCTGCATACCTGACCTGTGGTGTTCCACAAGGATCTGTCCTTGGCCCTGTTTCTTTTCACTCTTTATACCTCCCCCCTGTCCACCATCATCAACTCCCATTCTATAAAACACCACTTCTATGCTGATGACACCCAACTTCAAGACAGTGACTCACCTGATAATATACAGCGCCTGTTGACTCGCACCACTGAGTGTTACTCGGACATTAAGAACTGGATGACACACAATAGACTTCAGCTTAATGACGACAAAACAGAAGCTATCCTCATTGGCACCCGTCAGAAACTTTCTCAGCTGCCTCCTCTTTCTCTCCCATTATGTAACACATCAGTCCCAATTTCTGATTCAGCTAAAAACCTTGGTGTCTGCATTGACTCTACCCTCTCCATGAACAACTTTGTTTCTCAAACTGCCAGATCCTGCTACTATCATCTCCATCGTATAAGGCTGATCAGGAAGTATCTCTCTGTCGAAACAACTGCAAAACTCGTTCTCTCCTTCATAATGTCTCGCATTGACTATTGCAATTCACTCCTGTCTGGTCTTCCTGCCTCCACCATTCACATCCTACAGCGCATTCAAAACAATGCTGTACGCCTTGTACTCAAAAAGAAAAAAGCTGACCACATATCTCCTCTCCTGGCACAACTTCACTGGCTCCCTGTATCAAAGCGCATACAGTACAAACTAGACACCATGTGCTACAAAAGCCTCAATAACGCAGCCCCCGATTACCTGTCAAGCCTACTTGAGATCTATCTTCCCTCACGTACCCTCCGCTCTGCCTCCGATCCTCTGACTTTTTCGCTTTCCACGCACTAAGCTCAATACCTATGGTCCACGAGCCTTCTCTGTTTCTGGTCCACTCTCCTGGAACAAACTTCCTCTCTCAGTCCGTCAGCAACCTACTTTTGTCTCCTTCAAGTCCGCTCTCAAAACTCACCTTTTCTCCTCCGCATAAAATCCTAACCTCACTCAACCCCCCCCCCCCCCCCTCTGCAGCCTGTCTCCGCTCGGAGGGAATCACATGGTTATAATATATAATTGTATATGCTATGCTCTCTATAATTTTCCATTGGTTTTATTCTTGCTTTTATTGCTTTTATTCTTTCTCCCCATTTATAGCCATGCGTGTGTGTGTGTGTGTGTGTGTGTGTGTGTGTGTGTGTGTGTGTGTGTGTGTGTGTGCGTGCGTGCGTGTGTGTGCGTGCGTGCGTGCGTGCGTGCTTGCGTGTGTGTCTGCTTCAGCGCTTAGATTTGATTTTATCAAGATTTTGCGCTATATAAATATTGTAATTATTATTATTATTATAATAGAGAAATATATGAATTTCTGCATAATATATACTATTCATTGAGAGATTGGAAAGGAAAGGAAACCATAATGCATAGTCTTCACATTAACATTACTTTAACATTAAGCCCAAACTCGCGACTTTGATTTTTAGCATATTACTTGTAAAAATCCACCAAAGCAGAGCAATCCTGCTAAGTATTTCCGGTGTACTCTTGCCCTTTAATACAAATCAATAACAACAGGCTACTATTAAATAAGATGCAATCTTCCCTTTAAAACAAATTAATGACAATGGGCCTATCTTTTTCAGATATTGACTACAAATTGAAACAACTACATAAGCTAATGGATGGCCTACTTTACAAATAATACAACTCATAGCCTTCTATTCAGTTTCAAAACCTAAATGAACAGAAGATTTTGTTTTGTGACATTCTAAATCTCTGTGTGTGTTAGTGTGTGTGTGTGTTGTCAGAGAGAGAGAGTGTGTGTTGTCAGAGAGAGAGAGATGGAGAGAGAGAGAGAGAGAGAGAGAGAGAGAGAGAGGATCATGCCTGTTAACAACTTGGATATGAATGTATTGTGGCCTATTTACTTATTTATTCATTTCTTGTTCTCTGAGAGAGAGAGAGAGAGAGAGAGAGAGAGAGATTCATGTCAAGGAAAGTACAATAACTTGCACAGAATTGTTTGTTGATTTGAAAAAAAAAATATTTAGACTTATTCATTCATTCATTTATTTGAGAGAGAGAGAGAGTTGGG
>JAPXFY010000104.1:12500-15000 GCA_030674185.1 Monoplex corrugatus
ATAACATATAAAAACTGACCTAGATGACCTAAAACTGCTTCTAAAAGGGACATTAATATACATATGAAAACTGACCTGGATGACCTAAAACTGCTTTTGAAAGACATTAATATACATATAAAAACTGACCTAGATGACCTAAAACTGCTTTTGAAAAACACTAATATACACTTATAAAAACTGACCTAGATGACCTAAAACTGCTTTTGAAAGACACTAATATACACTTTAAAAACTGACCTAGATGACCTAAAACTGCTTTTGAAAGACACTAATATACAGAATGGAAGAAGCAGAATGGAAGAAGCACATATCTACAAGACCGAAAAATACGCCGGTCTTGCCAGCACCCTGAAGAAAGCAGGTCTGTGGGTCAAAATCTTCGCCATAGAGGTCGGGGCAAGAGGGTTTGTGGGCACCTCCGCTTATGATCTCATGAAACAACTCGCCATTTCTGGGAAGAAGAGGACTAGAGCCCTTAAAGCGATGGCAGAGGCAGCAGAAAGGAGCTCAAGCTGGATCTGGGCAAGGAGGAACCAAAAAAGTGAACTTCATAAGGATTAAATTCCCTACAGATGATGTGTGCCCCGTTAGCACATTGGTAAAACCGCGTACCGCAGTTCTGAAGCGCAGAATCGCCCAGGTTCGATCCCCGGCGTGGGAAAAAAAAAAAAAAAAAAAAAAAAAATAGACAACAGCAGAAGGGCATCCAGGAGTCATGACCTGGATGTGGCCCGGCCCCCCGAGAGTGTAAGGAATTCAGGGCCGAAACACTTGTCTAAACGGGGTTACTTCTCTGAAGACCTTCTGTTGTCTAGCTCTCCCTAGAGTTTCTTTCTACCTACACTTATAAAAACTGACCTAGATGACCTAAAACTGCTTCTGAAAGGGACACTAATATACACTTATAAAAACTGACCTAGATGACCTAAAACTGTTTCTAAAAGGGACACTTATATACATATATAAAAACTGACCTAGATGACCTAAAACTGTTTCTGAAAGGGACACTAATACACACATATAAAAACTGACCTAGATGACCTAAAACTGTTTCTAAAAGGGACACTTATATACATATATAAAAACTGACCTAGATGACCTAAAACTGCTTCTGAAAGGGACACTTATATACATATATAAAAACTGACCTAGATGACCTAAAACTGTTTCTAAAAGGGACACTTATATACATATATAAAAACTGACCTGGATGACCTAAAACTGTTTCTAAAAGGGACACTTATATACATATATAAAAACTGACCTAGATGACCTAAAACTGTTTCTAAAAGGGACACTTATATACATATATAAAAACTGACCTAGATGACCTAAAACTGCTTCTGAAAGGGACACATATACATATATAAAAACTGACCTAGATGACCTAAAACTGCTTCTGAAAGGGACACTAATATACACTTATAAAAACTGACCTAGATGACCTAAAACTGCTTCTGAAAGGGACACATATACATATATAAAAACTGACCTAGATGACCTAAAACTGCTTCTGAAAGGGACACTAATATACACTTATAAAAACTGACCTAGATGACCTAAAACTGTTTCTAAAAGGGACACTTATATACATATATAAAAACTGACCTAGATGACCTAAAACTGCTTCTCAAAGGGACACATATACATATATAAAAACTGACCTAGATGACCTAAAACTGCTTCTGAAAGGGACACTAATATACACTTATAAAAACTGACCTAGATGACCTAAAACTGCTTCTGAAAGGGACACATATACATATATAAAAAACTGACCTAGATGACCTAAAACTGCTTCTGAAAGGGACACTAATATAAATATAAAAACTGACCTAGATGACCTAAAACTGTTTCTGAAAGGGACACTAATATAAATATAAAAACTGACCTAGATGACCTAAAACTGTTTCTAAAAGGGACACTAATATACATATAAAAACTGACCTAGATGACCTAAAACTGTTTCTAAAAGGGACACTTATATACATATATAAAAACTGACCTAGATGACCTAAAACTGTTTCTAAAAGGGACACTTATATACATATATAAAAACTGACCTAGATGACCTAAAACTGTTTCTAAAAGGGACACTTATATACATATATAAAAACTGACCTAGATGACCTAAAACTGCTACTGAAAGGGACACTTATATACATATATAAAAACTGACCTAAATGACCTAAAACTGTTTCTAAAAGGGACACTTATATACATATATAAAAACTGACCTAAATGACCTAAAACTGTTTCTAAAAGGGACACTTATATACATATATAAAAACTGACCTAAATGACCTAAAGCTGCTTCTAAAAAGGACACTTATATACATATAAAAACTGACCTAGATGACCTAAAACTGTTTCTAAAAGGGACATTAATATACATATGAAAATTGACCTAGATGACCTAAAACTGCTGCTAAAAGGGACACTTATATACATATATATAAACTGACCTAGATGACCTAAAACTGCTTCTGAAAGGGAC
>JAPXFY010000104.1:22500-25000 GCA_030674185.1 Monoplex corrugatus
GGTTTTGTATATCTAATTCTGTCAAACTGGTTTTGTATAAATGAAATTGGATTCGTTTCGTATCTTAGTTTCAACTAATTTAGACTCTCTTTCAAAATCTAACATTAATTATATCACATCAGACTTACTTTGTACCTAAATTCGATTTAAATCAGATTGTCTTTGGATTAAAACTGAAATGAAGTCAGACTAACTTTTCTGTTAATCTAAGCTTAAAATAAATCAAACTCTCTTTGAATCTACGCTTAAATGAAATCAGACTCGCTCTGGATCTAAGCTGAAATTGAATCAGACTCTCTTTAAACATAAAATTAAATTTAATCAGAATCTCTTTAACCATAATCTTAAAATAATCAGACTCTCTTTAAGCTTGAATTTAATCAGACTCTCTTTAAACAGACGCTTGAATTTAATCAGACTCTCTTTAACCATAATCTTAAAACAATCAGACTCTCTTTAAGCTTGAATTTAATCAGACTCTCTTTAACCATAATCTTAAAACAATCAGACTCTCTTTAAGCTTGAATTTAATCAGACTCTCTTTAAACAGAAGCTTGAATTTAATCAGACTCTCTTTAAACAGAAGATTAAATTTAATTAGACTCTCTTTAAACAGTACCTTAATTAAACTTAATCAGACTCTCTTTAAACATAAGCTTAAATAAAATCCGACTCTCTGTGTGTCTAAATCAGACTCTGTTAGAATCTTTGCTTAAATTAAATCAGACTCTCTTTGTGTCTAAATCAGACTCTCTTTGTGTCTAAATCAGACTCTCTTTTGTCTAAATCAGACTCTCTTTGAATCTACGTTGAAATGAAACCAGATTCGCTTTGTATCTAAGTTTAAATTACATCAGACAACCTTTGAATCTATTCTTAGAATAAATCATACTCGCTTTGTATCTCAGATTAAATGAAATAATCAGATTCTCTTTGAATCTATGCTAAAAATCAAATCAGACTCGCTTTGTATCTAAATCTAAACTAAATCAGAATCTTCTTCGTACCTATCTGTCAATGAAATCAGACTCGCGTTGAAACTAAGTTTAAATTAAATCAGATTCTCCTTGAATCCTATCTGTCAATGAAATCAGACTCGCTGTCTATCTAACTTTAAATTGAACCAGACTTTCTCTCTGAATCTCAGTTGCTGTACTTCTGATGCGCCAAGTGTACATTTAATCATTGCTTCTTTTTCTTTTCAAGCGAAAGTCCTAGTTCAATATTTAGATACGAGGATACGAGAGAGACAGGGAGAAAGAAAGAGAGAGAGAGAGAGAGAGAGAGAAGAGAGAGAGAGACAGAGAGAGAGACATAGAGAGAAGAGACAGAGAAGAGAGAGAGAGAAGAGAGAGAGAGAGAAGAGAGAAAGAGAGAGAAGGCAGACAGACAGAGAGAGAAAGAGAAAAGAGAGAAGAGAGAGACAGAAGAAAGAGGCAGAATGAGAAGACAGAGAGAGACACAGAGAGAGACAGAGACAGAGAGAGGCAGAGAGAGAAAGAGAGAGAAAGACAGACAGGCAGACAGACAAAGACGCACACAGAGACAGAGACAGCGAGAGACACAGAGAGGGAGAGAGACAGAGCGAAGGAGACAGAGACAGACAGAGTCACAGAGAGAGAGAGACAAATAGAGACAAAGAAAGAGACACACACAGAGAGGCAGAGAGACAGACAGACAGAGAAAGAAAGAAACAGACAGACAGACAGACAGAGACAGGCAGGCAGATAGAGACATAGAGGGAGAGAGACAGACAGACAGACAGACAGACACAGACAGAGAGGGAGAGAGACAGAGAGAGAGGGGGGGACTGAGACAGAGAGAGACAGAGAAGAGAGAGAGAGAGAGAAACAGACAGAGAAACAAACACAGAGAAGAGAGTGAGAGAGAGAGAGAGACAGAGACAGAGACAGAGATAGAGAGACACACACACACAACCAGAGACCGAGAGACCGAGAAACAGAAAGACAGAGAGAGACAGACACAGAGAGACAGACAGACAAAGAAAGAGAGCCAGACAGACAGACACAGAGAAAGAAAGACAGTGACAATGACAATGACAATGACAATGATTCTTTATTTTCCAACGGTAAAAGCTATTGGCTAGAAGCCATTTTTCAAACTTGCCGTTGCTGTTCTATGCACACAGAGAGAGAGAGGGACAGACAGACAGAGACAGAGAGAGGGACAGACAGACAGATAGAGACAGAGAGAGAAAGAGAAAGACAGACAGACAGACACAGAGAAAGAAAGACAGAGAGAGAGAGAGATAGACAGAGACAGAGAGAAAGACAGAGACAGACAGACAGAGAGAAAGAGACAGACAGACAGAGACACAGACAGAGAGGGACTGAGAGAGATAGAGTGAGAGAAGAGAGAGAACAGAGAGAAAGAGACAGAAGAAGGAGAGAGAGAGACACACAGACAGAAAGACAGAAAGACAGAGACAGACGGAGACAGACAGACAGAGAACGAGAAACAGGGAGACAGACAGAAAGAC
>JAPXFY010000104.1:42500-55000 GCA_030674185.1 Monoplex corrugatus
ACACACACACACTCATACACACACACACACACTCTCTCATACACACATAACACACACACTCATACACACACACACTCATACACACACATACACACACACACTCATACACACACACACTCATACACACATACACAGACACACACACACACTCATACACACACAAAGACAGACAGACACACACACACACATACACACACACACACACACACACACACACACACGCACACACACACACACACACACACACACACTCCCTTCTCTGGAATTGTAATCCCCGTCATCCATGTCACATAAGATGGGCTTTGACGTAAACGTCAATCAATCAATCAATCAATCAATCGATCAATCAATCAACCGTCGGCCATGTCACATAAAGTTTGTACTGACGTAATCGTCAAATCAATCATTCAATCGTCGGCCGTGTCACATAAGGTGGGACTGACGTAACTGTCAATTAATCAATCCATTAGTCAATCAATCAATCAATCAATTAATCGATCAATAACCAATTAATTCTTTTATCAACTCTCTGCCATGTCACGTAAGGTGGGTACTGACGTAAACATCACTCACTCACCCAATCAATCAATCCTTCAGTCAATCAGTCAGTCAATCAGCCAGCCAATCAGTCAGTCAATCAGTAATTTAGTCAGTCAATCGATCAGTCAATCGCTCAATCAGTCAGTCAATCAATGAGTCAATCAATCAATCAGTCAGTAAGTCAATCACCCAGCCAATCAGTCGGTTAGTCAGTCAGTCAGTCAGCCAGTCAATCGATCAGTCAATCGCTCAGTCAATCAGTCAGTCAATCAATCAGTCAATCAGTCAATCAATCTGTCAATTAATCAATCAGCCAGCCAGTCAGTCGGTTAGTCAGTCAATCAGTCAGCCAGTCAATCGATTAGTCAATCGCTCAGTCAATCAGTCAGTCAGTCAATCAATCTGTCAGTCAATCAATCAGTCAGTAAGTCAATCAATCAGTCAGCCAACCAGCCAATCAGTCAGTCAGCCAGTCAATCAATCAGTCAGTCAAAATATCAATCAGTCAATCAGTCAGTCAGTCAGTCAGTCAGTCAGTCGATCGGTCAATCATTCGGCAAGTGTTATCCCACAGCAGGGGACAGTGCATGTGAAGCCTTGTGGCACGTGATACGAGACGCACACAGACCGACTTGAAGGAACACTTCCCATCACCGCTGTGCTCCGACGCCAGACCTCATGACGCCTCGATGTGTCGTCGTCTGCATCGGCAATTTCTTCTTCTTCTTCTTTTACTTTTTCTTCTTCCTTATCCCTTCTTCTCTTTCTCTTCGTTTTCTTCTTCTTCTTCTTCTTTCGTTTTCTTTTCGTTTTCTTCTTCTTCTCTTCTTCTTTCTTCTTCTTCTTCTTTCTTCTTCTTCTTCTTCTTCTTCTTCTTCTTCTTCTTCTTCTTCTTCTTCTTCTTCTTCTTCTTCTTCTTCTTCTTCTTCTTCTTCTTCTTCTTCTTCTTCTTCTTCTTCTTCCTTCTTCTTCTTCTTCTTCTTCTTCTTCGCTTCTTCTTCTTCTTCTTCGCGTTCTTCTTCTTCTTACTTCTCCTCCTTCCTCTTCTTCTTCTTTTTCATCTTCTTCTTCCTTCTCCTCCTCCTCCTCCTTCCTCTTCTTCTTCTTCTTCGTCCTCCTTCCTCTTCTTCTTCCTCGCCTTCTTCTTTTTCTCCTCCTCCTCCTTCTTCTTCTCCCCCACCCTTTTTCTTCTTCTTGTTCCCCGCCACACATTACCTACCCCTCCCACTTTTTCAATCTCACTTTTTAAAACAAAGGAAGGTTAGGGGAGATTTTGACCTGAGAAGCTTCCAAAGACAAAAATAAAACCTTAGAATTTTTTTTTAGTTCTCCTGAGTGTGTGTGTGTGTGTGTGTGTGTGTGTGTGTGTGTGTGTGTGTGTGTGTGTGTGTGTGTACATGTGTGCGTATGTGTGTGCGTGTCTGTCTATCTGTACGTGTGTCTGTGTGACATGAGTGAGTGAGAGAGAGTATGGTATGTGTGTATTTGTGTGTGTGTGTGTGTGTGTGTGTGTGTGTGTATGTGTGTGTGTTATGCGTATGTGTATTTGCGTACGCCTGTGTGTGTGTGTCTGTCTGTCTGTAGATGTGTCTGTGTGACGTGAGTGGGAGAGTGTATGGTGTATGTGTGTGTTTGTGTCTGTGCGTGTGTGTGTGTGCGTATGTGTGTGTGTGCGCGTACTTGTGTGTGTGTGTGTCTCTGTCTGTCTGTATGTGTGTGTGTGTGTGACGTGACAGGGAGAGAGAGAGTGTGTGTGGGGGGGGGTGTATGTGTGTGTGTGTGTTTGTAAGTGTGTGTGTGTGTGTCTGTATGTCTGTACGTATGTGTGTGATGTGAGTGTGCGTGTGACGTGAGAGAGAGAGAGTGTGGTGTGTGTGTGTGTGTGTGTGTGTGTGTGTATGTGTGTGTGTGTATGCGTATGTGTATTTGCGTACGCCTGTGTGTGTGTGTCTGTCTGTCTGTAGATGTGTCTGTGTGACGTGAGTGGGAGAGTGTATGGTGTATGTGTGTGTTTGTGTCTGTGCGTGTGTGTGTGTGTGTGCGTATGTGTGTGTGTGCGCGTACTTGTGTGTGTGTGTGTCTCTGTCTGTCTGTATGTGTGTGTGTGTGTGACGTGACAGGGAGAGAGAGAGTGTGTGGGGGGGGTGTATGTGTGTGTGTGTGTTTGTAAGTGTGTGTGTGTGTCTATATGTCTGTACGTATGTGTGTGATGTGAGTGTGCGTGTGACGTGAGAGAGAGGTGTGTGGTGTGTGTGTGTGCGTTTGTGTCTGTGCGTGCGTGTGTGTGTGCGAGAGTGTGTGTGTGTGACGTGAGTGTTTGTGACGTGAGTGTATGTGTGACGTGAGTGTATGTGTGACGTGAGTGTGTGTGTGTGACGTGAGTGAGAGAGAGTGTATGTGTGGTGTGCGTGCGCGCGTGTGTGTGTGTGTGAGTGTATGTGACGTGAGTGTGTGCGTGTGTGTATGTCTGTGTGTGTGTCTGTCTGTGTCTGTCTGTGTGTCCTGCAGAAAGCTGGTGGACAGGGCAAGGGACTCAAAGGGTTAATCTATCTCCGCGTATGCTCACATACGTATCATCTCTGGATGAATTTTCTTCTTTTTTTTTTTTCCACTTCCAAAGACAAAAATAAAACCTTAGAATATTTTTAGTTCTCCTGGAAGTAATAGCTTTGATAATAATGACGGTTGATATCATTTTTTTTTTACATCAAACGAAAGAAAATGTTTTATGTGTTCTCATGTCTAGCTCACATCAATGAATCCATTTTCTTTTGAGATGCGAGTTCATTAAATCATTTGTCTGAATTCGTGTATGTGATTTTTCTTAGATTTACTTCATACAAATCACAAGAATTTTTCTGTATGAGCGTTTTGTGTTATTTTTGATGGGTTGGTTGGGTGGTCGGTAGGGTAGGTTGGTTGGTTGGTTGGTTGGATGGTGGATGGGTGGATTACTGTAAGATGGAATACACAAAGCCTGCATTTCATAGGTGAGTCATGGCTTAAAACACACACACACACTCACACACTCTCTCTCTCACATTCTCTCTCTCTCTCACATTCTCTCTCTCTCTCTCACATTCTCTCTCTCTCTCTCTCTCTCACACACACACACACACACACATCTCTCTCTCTCTCACATTCTCTCTCTCTCACACACACACACACACACACACTCTCTCTCTCTCTCTCTCACACACACACACACTCTCTCTCACATTCTCTCTCTCTCTCACACATTCTCTCTCTCTCTCTCACACACACACACACACTCACACACTCTCTCTCACATTCTCTCTCTCTCTCTCATTCTCTCTCTCTCTCTCATACACACACACTCACACACTCTCTCTCACATTCTCTCTCTCTCTCTCATTCTCTCTCTCTCTCTCTCACACACACACACTCACACTCTCTCTCACATTCTCTCTCTCTCTCTCTCACACACACACTCACACACTCTCTCTCACATTCTCTCTCTCTCTCTCATTCTCTCTCTCTCTCTCTCTCACACACACACTCACACACTCTCTCTCACATTCTCTCTCTCTCTCTCTCTCTCATTCTCTCTCTCTCTCTCACACACACACACTCACACACTCTCTCTCACATTCTCTCTCTCTCTCTCATTCTCTCTCTCTCTCTCTCTCTCTCTTTCTCTCTCTCTCTCTCTCTCTCTCTCTCTCACACACTCACACACTCTCTCACATTCTCTCTCTCTCTCTCACATTCTCTCTCTCTCTCTCACACACAAACACACACTCTCTCTCTCTTTCTCTCTCACATTCTCTCTCTCTCCCTCACGCACACACACACACACACACACAGACACGCAGACACACACACTACACACTACACACACACACACTACACGCGCACGCACACACACACACACACACACACACACACACACACACACACACACATTCGCCACAGTAGGAGACAGTCCATGGCACCATTACTGGCAACAGTGCAGCTGGTTCTGTTAGTTCACTGAAGGCAGATCAAGACAGACTGTAGAGGATTTGCACTCTGTTAACAAGACAGCTCTGGAAAGTGAAGAATCTTCCGCTTTGACTACTCCTTGCTGCTTCCAACACAGCTATCAGTTCTGACCGATATCTGTTACTGTCACTTTTGTTTAAAGCCCAGCCGACCGCGTAGAGCCATATCAGGGCTATAACCGTTTCAGAACATACACAATACTTCAACAGGAAAGAAAAAAAATATAGAAAAGAAAATAAAGTACACATATCAATGCATTCGCGCACATAATCTAAGGACATGCCCCTGGCGTTGACCACTCCGTCCAATTCATTGCACAGGGGATTTGAAGAAACACACCTGAATACAAATTTAAACATAACTAAAGACACGAAAACATGTATACAAACGGGCCTGAATTATCTAAAATTCCTTCCGCATATCACATTTCCCTGGAGCCAAAAATGTACTCGATACATGTACCCGATTATCAATCCTAAGAGACAGTACGTAAGACTTTATGGAACACACACAGGTAAATGAACCAACAAGGCATAAAAATGATAGGAAGAAATGACAAGCCAACAAAGGAGGAAGAAAGAAAGAAAGAAAGAAAGAGAGTGACAGAAAAGAGGAAATTTCTAGCACAGAATTACCAGAAGGTGGGGAATACTATTTACACTGAAAGAGCCCCCGGCATCTCCACGGGGGTTGTCCAATAGCTGGCGGACAACTTTCCTGTGAGGACAGACCTTTTTCAGTGTCCTGCCTTGTTTCGTTTCAAACTGCCCACACATCATCATCATCATCATCATCATTATCATGTGCCCTGCCGCATGGCGTTGGCGATCATGGCCCTCCATACAAATCTATCCCTTGTCGCTGCAAGCACATCTTTCACCCTCTATGTCCTTAGCCACCCCTGCAAGTCCGCCCAATATTTTCTCCCTGGGTTTACCTGGTGTTCTCTTTCCCTCCAGCTTTCCTGTTGTGACCAGGTGCTCTAATTCCCCTTTCTTCATAAAATGGCCTTTAAATGTTCCTTGCCTTTTCCTAATCTTCCTTATCAATGATCTTCTTGTGTCTGCCTCCATCAAGACTGTCTCGTTTGTTTTCTTTGCTGTCCATGGAACTCTCAACATTATTCTTAGAAACCACATCTCGGCTGCCTCAATCTTGTTCCGGCTTTGCGTGTTGACTGTCCACGCCTCACAACTGTTAACATTATCGGTTCTATATAATATTCAAGAACTCTTCCTAATGTTAATTGATAGGTATTTGTTGGTAAGAACGCTTTTCACCTTCTTGAATGCTGTTTTGGCTTGGCCGATTCTGCTGGCTATTTCTTATGTGCATCTGCGCGCGCCGTCTGGTTCCCAGATATTTAAACTTGTGTGTGTGTGTGTGTGTGTGTGTGTGTGTGTGTGTGTTTCAGAGTGTGTCCAGAAGTGATGACAGAGAGGAGGAGCTGGTGGAAGGCAATGACCCCTACGCCAGCATCAAGCTGCAAAGGGACAAAACCAAGTGGATCATCCTGCATTACTCCCCCTTCAAAGCTGTGTGGGACTGGGTCATCCTTCTGTTGGTGCTCTATACCGCTGTCTTCACGCCATACTACGCTGCCTTTCTCCTCACTGAGGAGGAGATACGTATGGAGCTCAATAAGGTGAGAGAGAGGGGGAGGAGAGGGAGAGAGGGGGAGAGAGAGAGAGAGAGAGAGAGAGAGGGGAAGAGAGAGACAGAGAGAGAGACGGAGACAGAGACAGACAGACTGAGACACAGGGAGCGACAGACAGAGAGAGACAGAGAGAGAGACACACACACACACATACAGACAGACAACGAGATAGACAGAGACAGAGACAGACAGAGAGACAGACAGACAGACAGAGGGAGAGAGCGAGACAGAGGGAGAGAGCGAGACAGAGAAACAGAGAGAGAGACAGAGAGAGAAAGAGAGACAGACAGACTGAGACAGAGACAGACAGAGAGAGACACAGACAGACAGAGACAGAGACAACGAGACAGACAGACAGAGAGACAGAAAGCGAAAGACAGAGACAGAAAGACAGACAGAGACAGAAAGACAGGCAGACAGAGAGAGACACAGAGAGACAGAGAGATTGACACACACACACACACACACAGAGACAGAAAGACAGACAGAGACAGAAAGACAGACAGACAGAGAGAGACACAGAGAGACAGAGAGATTGACACACACAGAGAGACAGAGAGATTGACACACATACACACACACACAGAGACAGAAAGACAGACAGAGACAGAAAGACAGACAGACAGAGAGAGACACAGAGAGACAGAGAGATTGACACACACACAGAGACAGAGAGATTCACACACACACACACACACACACACACACACACACACACACACACACACACACACACACACACACAGAAAGACAGACAGAGACAGAAAGACAGACAGACAGAGAGATTGACACACACACACAGAGACAGAAAGACAGACAGACACAGAAAGACAGACAGAGACAGAGAGAGAGAGAAAGCAAGACGGACAATCATACCCAGCTACGAAGTCAAACGTGATATAACTCACACAGACACAGAGTAAAAATAACGAAGAAAAGGGAGGAGGAGGAGGAGGGGGGCATGGAGAAATTAAAGAAAAAACATCGAACGAAAATTAATGGGCATTTTTGATTTAAAAAGTGCGATGTATAGAACAATAAAAGGAGACAGAAATCAGCAAAGCTGGAAAAAGAGAACGGAAGAAAGAAAAGGAAGAAGAAAAAGATGGAAGATATGAGAGCAGAAAAAGGGGAAAAAAAAAAAGAAAAAGAAGAGAGATGGAAAGAAAAAAAAGAAACAAGGAGAGACAGAAAGACGAAAAGAAATAGAGTAAAAAAAAAAATTTTAAAAGAAAGAAAGAAAGAAGGAAAGACAGAAGACAGAAGGAAAGAAAGAAAACACGAAACAGGAAAGAAAGAAAGAATGACAGAAGGGGGAAAAACCGAAAGGAAAGAAAGAAAAAAAGGAAAAGATCGGAAGGAAACTAAGAAAGAATAGAGAAAGACGGGAAGAAAGAAAGAAAGAATAGAGAAAGACGGGAAGAAAGAAAGAAAGAATAGAGAAAGACGGGAAGAAAGAAAGAAAGAATAGAGAAAGACGGGAAAAAAGAAAGAAAGAATAGAGAAAGACGGGAAGAAAGAAAGAAAGAATAGAGAAAGACGGGAAGAAAGAAAGAAAGAATAGAGAAAGACGGGAAAAAAGAAAGAAATAATAGAGAAAGACGGGAAGAAAGAAAGAAAGAATAGAGAAAGACGGGAAGAAAGAAAGAAATAATAGAGAAAGACGGGAAGAAAGAAAGAAATAATAGAGAAAGACGGGAAGAAAGAAAGAAATAATAGAGAAAGACGGGAAGAAAGAAAGAAAGAATAGAGAAAGACGGGAAGAAAGAAAGAAAGAATAGAGAAAGACGGGAAGAAAGAAAGAAAGAATAGAGAAAGACGGGAAGAAAGAAAGAAAGAATAGAGAAAGACGGGAAGAAAGAAAGAAAGAATAGAGAAAGACGGGAAGAAAGAAAGAAAGAATAGAGAAAGACGGGAAGAAAGAAAGAAAGAAAAAATGGAGGAAACAAAGACTGAATAAAGGACGGAAAGTAAGATGGAAATAAAAAAAAAAAGAAAAAAAGAAAGATAGAAAGAAAGTAGGACCGAACGATAGAAGGAGGAAAAGACAAAGGAAAAGAAAGAAAAGAGGGACGGAAGGAAAGACAGAAAGAAAGAAGGAAAGAAAAGACAAACAGACAGACAGACAGAAAAAGAAAGAAAGGAAGAGAAAAAGAAAGAAAGGAAGTAAGTAAGAAAGAAAGAAAGAATGAAAGAAAGAAAGAATGAATGAAATAATGAAAGAATGAAAAAAAGAAAGAAAGAAAGAAAGAAAGAATGAAAGAAAGAAAGAGAAAAAGAAAGAAAGGAAGTAAGTAAGAAAGAAAGAAAGAATGAAAAAAAGAAAGAATGAATGAAAAAAAGAAAGAAGGAAGGAAAGAAAGAATGAATGAAAGAAAGAAGGAAGGAAAGAAAGAATGAATGAAAGAAAGAGAAAAAGAAAGAAAGGAAGTAAGTAAGAAAGAAAGAAAGAATGAAAGAATGAAAGAAAGAAAGAAAGAAAGAAAAAAGGAAGGAAAGAAAGAATGAATGAAACAAAGAAAGAGAGAATTAAAGAAAGAAAGGAAGGAAGAAAGAAAGATAGAATGAAAGAAAGAAACAAACAAAGAAAGGAAGGAAGAAAGGAAAGAAGGAAAGATGGCAACAACAAGGAACAGAAAAACAAAACAGACACAAAAAAATACAGGAAGAAAAATCATTGACTAGTTTGACATGTTCTTTCACCCTTAAGATTCCCGCACCGTGTCTACCAATATCCTGCATTGTCAGGAAGCTGGTGGACAGGGTGAGGAAGTCACAGGGTTAAGTTTTCGGAGCTGGGGGATAGGGTGCCAGAGTCGAAGGGTTAATTAAGAGGAAGGGGGGAAAAAGAAAGAAAACAGAAAAACATTACCTTTTCTTTCTTTCTTTCTTTTTCTTTAGCTTCTTCTTCCTCTCCTTTTAAGTGGAGTTTGAAATAAGAAAAGAAAGAACACAAGTGAACAAGAGGGAAAAGAAACCCAATAAGACAGAAACTGAAGAAAGGAAACAAATGAGTGAAGAATGCAAATGAAGAATAGAACACACACACACACACACACACACACACACACACACACACACACACACACACACACACACACACACACACACACACACACCAGAGACGTTTCAGTCGAGACGTATATAGATATACATTATATATATATATATATATATATATATATATATATATATATATATATATATATATATATATATATATATATATAGGGAGAGAGAGAGAGAGAGAGAGAGAGAGAGAGAGAGAGAGAGAGAGAGAGAGAGAGAGAGAGAGAGAGAGAGAGAGAGAGAGAATTGAAGCAGCATGTGCACAGAAAAGGCAACAAATCGATGTAAAAATTTCCCAAATTTTCGGCGGTACACCCGCCTTCCTCAAGGGACTTTATTCACTGACTACGATATGCTACACACACACATCAGAATATTTTATGTAGGCTATGTTACGTAGTCTTGACTCCATATTGTTATGACGTCAATTGACAGAGTTCAGGCCGAGAGGAAATAATGCTTTCCATCCCGTTCATCCAAAAAGACTCCCTCCCCAGTCTGGCGTCCAGGTTCTCAGAGTGCACCTTCTCCACCGCGATACACCCAAATTTTGAAGCGAATGGCCAGCCTGGTTGAAGTGCCCGGTGACCCGAGCGCCTGTATTTTTCTGGATGCCCGACCGGCGCCGGCAGAATCCGGCCCTGAGAGAATTTTCCGCTCGTCCCATGTATCGAGTTCCAGGGCAGATATCGCAGTGGAGGAGACACACCACGTCGGTAGATGTACACGTCAGTCCGCGCCCCACCTGGAAAGTTTCACCCGTGCCGAAACTGCTGAAAGTCACACCCTCAATCAAGTGCTGTTCACAAACGATGCACCGTCCAGCCGAACACTCGAAACAGACCCTATATATATATATTTTTATTTTTTTATTTTTTTTTTTTTATACTTAATTCAATTTTCGTACACCCCCTCTCTCTGTTTCTCTCTCTGTGTCTCTGTCTCTCTCTGTGTCTCTGTCTCTGTCCCCTCTCTCTCTCTCTCTCTCTCTCTCTCTCTCTCTCTCTCTCTGCCCCCCCCCTCTCTCTCTCTCTCTCTCTGACAACAAATCCTGTCCCTCTACGATTTTATTGAGTCTTAAATGACTGATTAGTTCAAGGCATAGAATTACGGCAAGCCTGAAAATGGCTTTTAGTTAAAACCCACCGCCAGATGATAACTTCTACTTGTCACTGTCATTGTCGTCATGTTGATCATTCATAAATCGTTGTGACCAAGAGTTAATCAGTTCATTGTTTAACCCTGTGCACCAGCATCCTGCGTTGCCAACCATGCTATCAAAGCAAAAATGAAACCCTTTGACTCCCCCACCCTATCCACCAGCTTTCCGCATTGTCAACCATGTTAGCAAAGCAAAAATGAAACCCTTTGACATAGGAGAAAGTGAAAAAATCTTTCAATCTTGAAACCTTAAATTTCCAGGTCCTCTAAATGTTCCCATTCCTGAAAGCCTGCATCCATTCCTGAAGCAATGGAAACACTTGACATTGCAATCTGTCATACACAGGTTTAATAGCACTACAACATTTGCACATGTGAAAAACAAACTATGAGCAACAAATCATGTTATCAACATCTTACCTTCGGCAAAATAGAACAGTTTGAGGTTTCTTGGTCTACACACACACAGTTCCAGCTGCAGACGGTAAGTCGCAGGTATTGTTTTGATAATTATGGTTCACTCTGATCATTTTCAACTTTTCAAAACTAGTTACCAGTAAGCATTATGTATAAATTTGTTCTGATGTCATTAAGTTCTTGAATGTCACGGTTCTTTACACTGGGAACAACTCTCTTCATATAGAAATTAAAGTAAAGAAAGTCCCGCCATACAAATCTAAACTATACCACTTTAAGTCAATCATCATCATCATCATCAGGTGCCCTGCCGCATGGCATTGGCGATCATGGACTTCCATCTGTCTCTATCTCTCGTTGCCCCTAGCATCTCCCCCACCCTCCTCATCCCCAGCCACTCTGCAAGTCCGTCCAGCATTTTCTCCCTGGGTCTACCTGGTGCTCTCTTTCCCTCCAGCTTTCCCGTTGTGACCAGGTGCTCCAATCCCCCTTCCTCATAAAATGGCCTATAAATGTTGCCTGCCTTTTTCTAATCTTCCTTATGAGTGATCTACTTGTGTCTGCCTCCATCAAGATTGTCTCGTTTGTTTTCTTTGCTGTCTATGGAACTCTCAACATTCTTCTTAGAAACCACATCTCGGCTGCCTCAATCTTGTTCTGACTTTGCTTGTTGACTGTCCACGCCTCGCATCCGTACAACAGTATTGGTTCTATATAACATTCAAGAACTCTCTTCCTGATGTTGATTGACAGGCATGTGTTGGTAAGAATGCTTGTCATCTTTTTGAATGCTGTTTTGGCTTGGCCGATTCTGCCGGCTATTTCTGATGTGCATCTGCCGTCTGATGAAATGATCGTTCCCAGGTATTTGAATTTATCAACCTGTGCCAAGGTTGTGCCATTTGCTGTCAATCATACACATCTAAATTTCATTGTACTTGTAAGTATGCACTAGTTTACAGTGCACTTAATCAAATAAATCTCAGATTTTTTCTTGAAGAAAGATCTAATGTCTTTCAGCTCTTCTTCAGCTTTTTCTCTTTTTGCCTGGCTTGATATTAGTCTAATCACACCACTTGGCCTCCCAATGGCAAATGAAAAAAATCTCTGAAAATGTAAGGGGGGGCTGGGGGCTGGGGGCATGCTCCCCCAGATAATTTTTTTTAATATAGATGCAAGATACGGTAGTCCAACCTGACGCTATCTGTGACAATCCTGGGCTTGTTTGTGATCCTTTGTACTGAAACAAATAATTTATATGCACTGGTGTCAGATTTCCAGAAAAATAAAGTTGGTGTATATTTTTCTAATGTGTGCTCCAACAACACTGAGTAACAGACTGAACATCTTCGTGGTTCTTATAGGATTTTATCTCATCTGCTACTTCTTTGGCTTGAAATGGTCTGAAAGTCTGTGGATGCCTGCTTGACTATAGTTAATTAAACTGACGTTGCATCAGCATGAGACACAGTAGGCTATGCCAGTCTCTATTTTTAAAAAAGCCATGTGCTCATTTCCACAACCTCGATTTTTCGTGAAACTCACTCCCAACACCACTTATTTTTGCAGTCTTTGCCAAATGTTTTTGCTATGGCATACCACTCTCCAGAATATCGGCTCGAGACATGGTCACGCTCCTTAAAAGTTTGGC
>JAPXFY010000104.1:60000-65000 GCA_030674185.1 Monoplex corrugatus
GTCTGGCACTGGTATATCAGCGTTGGTAGAAAAATGGCGTTGATGAGTTTCGCCTTAATGCTGGTGGGAATGCTGGGGTGTTTCAGGAGAGAGGCAAGTTGGTAGCTGACTGCGATGGCTTTCTGGCATCTGGTCTCGATTTCTCTGTCTAGTTTGCCATTTTCAGTGAAGATGCTGCCCAGGTATTTAAATTCACTGGCTTGCTTCAACTGGGTTCCGTTGATGTTGATGCCCAGTTTGTTTGGTCTCTTACTGACAGTCATGACCTCGGTCTTGCTGACGCTGATCTTCATGCCGTATGTCTCGCAGCTTTCATTGAGCTGGTCTGTGTGCTCCTGTAGCTGTATCTTGTCATTGTTCACCATTGCCTGGTTGTCCGCAAACATGAGTTCATTGAGTGCCTCAGGGTTTGGGTTTGCCTCCTTCGTAATCTGATCCATATAGATCACGAAGAGAAGAGGGGAGAGATTACAGCCCTGCCTTACTCCCGATGTCACTGGGAACCAGTCAGATGTTCCACTGGCGGTGCGGACTGCACTCCTGCTGTTGGCGTAGATGGCCCGAATGTTGTCTAGCAGCTGGGCCTTGATGTCGTACTGCTCGAGGACCTTCCATAGCTTGTCTCTGTTGACTCGATCAAAGGCCTTTTCTTGATCAACGAATACAAGATGGAGATATCGGTCATATTCGATCGCCCTCTCGCACACTTGTCGGAGTGCAAAGATTGCATCGGTACACCCTCTTCCTTTTCTGAAGCCAAATTGGGCGTCACTGAGGAGATGTTCTGTTTTCGCTCGAGTGCGTGCTCCAGGATCTTTGCGTACATTTTCCCTACATGGCTGAGTAGTGATATGCCTCTGTAGGTACTGCAGTCTTTCTTGCTGCCCTTCTTCTTCCATATTGGCACCACTATTGCATTTTGCCAGTCTTCTGGTACTTTTCTCTCCTCCCAAGCTTTCTGAAAGATGGTGGTGAGCCACTGAATTCCGGTTTCACCGCACACATGGATGGCTTCAGTTGTTATGCCGTCGTCTCCAGCTGCCTTTCCTTTAGGACTGGTCTTCACTGCTTTTCTTACTTCACTCTCTAGGATGGTAGGTTCTGAGTGGTCTGGGTGGCTGGGGGTGAACCGGGACTGTGTGTCTTGTGCCCGTACTCCTGATGGGTTTAGTAGGTCTTTGAAATAGTTTTCCCATCTCTTCACTATTTTCTCCTCTTCATGCAATGCTTCTCCTTTTGCATCGTTGATGATAGTGGTTGGATCGAAAGGTTCATCTCGCACTCTCATCGCTTTCACACTCTTGTAAAACTCTCTTGGGGAAGCTTTGCATGTTTCACAGAGTTTTTCACCATACTGGGTCCATGACTTTTCCTTTGCTGTTCTCACAACTTTCTTGCTGTGTCTTCTTGCAAGTCTGTACTTGATGTAGTCCCTCTTCATCCTTTGACTTGACCCAGATCTTGTATAGTTTCTTCTTTTCCTTGATAGTATCCTTCACTTCTTTGTTCCACCAAGCTGTTGCCTTTCTGTTTCTTCCTCCTGTCTTCTTGGTGCCACAGGCTTCTTTTATAGTGTCCAGGAGGACTGTCTTGAAGGTGTCCCAAGCTTCCTCTACGTTTAGTAATGTAGGGTCACTACAGTCCAATTTTTCACTGACGGTGCACCTGATCTGAGTCTGCACCTCTTCGTCTTGAAGCTTGTGCATGTTGAGTCTTTCCGGCTGTTTCTTCTTTTTGGTGAACTTCCTCTTCTTCTGAGTGACCAACGTCGTGATGATTGGCCTGTGGTCTGTGTCCAGGCCTGCGTTGGGGTTGGCTCTTGAGTCTCTGATGTTGTTCCGCATTCTAGATCTTGCTAGTGTGAAGTCGATTTGAGATGAGACGTCGATATCGTTCCATTTGTACCAGGTGTAGATCTGAGTGGCTCTGTGCTGGAAGAAGGTGTTGGTGACAATAAGGTCATGCTCTGCACACAGTTCCAATACATGGTTGCCATTGTAGTTGCATGGTGTTCTGTGGTCACTGTGTGGACCAAGGTGTTTTGTCCATGGTGTTCTTCTCTCTCCGACTCTGCCATTGAAATCTCCCATGACGTACAGGTCTTCTTGGTCTGGGATGCTGTTGATGGTGTCCGAGAGTTTTTCAAAGAAGGACTCCTTATCCTCATCTGAGTAGGAGTCATTACATGGTGCATACACTTGAATGTAGTTGTTGATCTTGTTGTCCTCTCTAATGCCGATCTTCAAGAGTCTTTCTGAAATGAACTCCGTACTCGCTAGGTTTTTGCCTTGTCATGGTGTACGATGAAACCCACGCCATGTGCTGCTCTCTGTTCCTTGCTTACACCGCTCCAAATGAGAACATACTTGGCGTCTATTTCCTTTGTTCCTGTTCCTTTCTTTCTGGTGTCTGCAATGCCCAGTATGGAGATCTTGCGCTGGGTCATGAACTCTACTATCTCTGGTTCTTTGTTCGTCAAACCGCAGATGTTCCAGGTCCCAACCTTTTCGTTTTTCTTTATTCGCTGTCCGTTTTCCTTGCCGCGTCGTTTTCCGTTGTAATCAGTCCGTTTGTATCTCCTTGTATTTTCTTGAGCAATTTGTTTATCCACTGCCGACCTGCTAAGCCAGTCACAGCTTCACCAGTGCCCCGTTGGCCAACATTACCTGTTTCCACCTCCCACGACGAGGACGAGGGGTTGGGCTAAAACCTACAAAACGGGCCTGAATTACCTAAAATTGCTGCGGCATATCTCATTTCCCCAGAGTCAAAAATACATGTACACTGAACACATGTGCCCATTTATCAATCCTAAGAGAAAGAATGTATGACTTTATCGAACACATACAGGTGAATGGACCAGCAAGGCAGAAAATGATAGGAAGAAATGACAGAAAGCAAAGAAGGAAGAAAGAAACAAAGAGAGTGACAGAAAAGAGGAAATTTCTATCACAGAATTTCCAGAAGGTGGGGATACTTCTTATACTGAAAGAGCCCCCGGCATCCCCACAGGGGAGGGGAAGGGGATAGAACAGAGGTGACGCCGTTCTTGACAAAACTTCCAATGGAAAACAGCTCTCAGCGAAGGAGAGAGAAATGAAAACAAAATAAAAACAAAAAACAGATGAAACAATTTTTTTGCAAAAACAGAAACAAAAAAAAAGTGTTCACTTAAGACGAGAAACGTCAATAAATTTACGAGCGCTCCTTCCACTCAACAAGAGAAAAGTCAATAAATTTACGAGTGCTCCTTCCACTCAACAAGAGAAAAGTCAATAAATTTACGAGCGCTCCTTCCACTCAACAAGAGAAAAGTCAATAAATTTACGAGTGCTCCTTCCACTCAACAAGAGAAAAGTCAATAAATTTAAGAGTGCTCCTTCCACTCAACAAGAGAAAAGTCAATAAGTTTACGAGTGCTCCCTCCACTCGAGACGAGAAACGTCAATAAATTTACGAGCGCTCCTTCCACTCAACAAGAGAAAAGTCAATAAATTTACGAGTGCTAATGGTTAACACAGAAAGAGGAGACAATCCTGGTCAAGGTGCCTGCAAAGTCAATAGATGGAGAAATGCTTGTGGCCCCTGAAGGCAAGCAACAGGCACAATTCCCAGCTGACTACACTCTTCACAACACTCCCCTCTAGCCGCCTTTCTCGCTAATCCACCTTCCTTTTTCTTTTTCCCCTTCAGTAAACAGGCCATGTGTGTGTGTTTGAGAGACAGACGGACAGACAGACAGACAGACAGACAAATAGACAAATGAAGACATCGACAGAGACACAGAGAGATTCAGAGAGAGGGAGGGGGAGGGAGAGACAGAGAGGGAAAGCGAGAGAGAGAGAGAGAGAGATAGAGAGACAGACAAGCAGACTTACAGAAATAAAGACACAGAGAGACAAAGAGAGATTCAGAGAGAGGGAGGGAGAGGGGAGAGAGAGAGAGGAGAGAGAGAAAGAGAGACAGACAGACAGAAATAAAGACAGAGTGAGACAGAAAGACAGACAGAGATTCAGAGAGCGGGAGGGAGAGAGGGGAAGAGAGAGAGAGAAAGCGAGAGAGAGAGAGAGAAAGAGGAGAGACAGACAGACATACAGAAAGACAGAAAGAAAGAGAGAGATAGACAGAAAGAGATTCAGAGAGAGAGACAGACAGACAGACAGAGAGACAGAGAGACAAACAGAGACAGAGAGAAATTAAAACAAAAACAAAACAAAAAAGTAGAAACAAATTTCGCGAAAAAAACAAAAAGTGTTCACTCAAGACGAGAAAAGTCAATAAATTTACGAGTGCTAATGGTTAACACAGAAAGAGGAGACAATCCTGGTCAAGGTGCCTGCAAAGTCAATAGATAGAGAAATGCTTGTGGCCCGTGAAAGCAAGGAACAGGCACAATTCCCAGCTGAGTACACTCTTCACAACACTCCCCTCTAGTCGCCTTTCTCGCTAATCCACCTTCCTTTTTCTTTTTCTTTTTTTTCTCCTCAGCAAACAGATAAATCAGAGAGACAGACAGACGGACAGAGAGAAAGACAGAGAGAGATTCAGAGAGAGGGAGGGAGAGGGAGAGAGAGAGAAAGTGAGAGAGAGAGAGAGAGTGAGGAGAGAGAGATAGAGACAGGCAGACAAGCAGGCAGACAGACAGACAGACAGACAGACAGAAATAAAGACAGAGAGAGAGACAGAGAGACAGGGAGAGATTCAGAGAGAGGGAGGGAGAGGGGAGAGAGAAAGAGAAAGCGAGAGAGAGAGGAGAGAGAGAGAGACAGACAGACAGAAATAAAGACAGAGCGAGACAGAAAGACAGAGATTCAGAGACCGGGAGTGAGAGAGGGGGAGAGAGAAAGCGAGAGAGAGAGAGAGAAAGAGGAGAGACAGACAGACAGACAGACAGAAAGAAAGAGAGAGATAGACAGAAAGAGATTCAGAGAGAGGGAGAAAGAGACAGACAGACAGACAGAGAGACAGAGAGACAAACAGAGACAGAGAGAAATTAAAAC
>JAPXFY010000104.1:80000-82500 GCA_030674185.1 Monoplex corrugatus
TGTTCTCTCTCTCTCTCTCTCTCTCTCTCTCTCTCTCTCTCTCTCTCTCTCTTCTCTGTGCCCCCAATTCTCTCCTCCATCCCTCCATTTTCCTCTTCTCCTCCCTCCCCCCCTCTCTCTCTCTTTCTGGTAGTATTATTGATACTGCACTTTTGCATTATTTTGACACCACGTGTTATTACAATTAATTTTTTCTTTACCGTAGACTGTCCAATGAACAGGGCTGGTGCTACACAAGCATCGTTCTCCTTGTGCTAGTACCCTAGAAAATAAAGATATA
The DNA here is from genome assembly GCA_030674185.1 of Monoplex corrugatus. NCBI lineage: Eukaryota > Metazoa > Mollusca > Gastropoda > Littorinimorpha > Ranellidae > Monoplex > Monoplex corrugatus. Next base: position 80,281 of record JAPXFY010000104.1, read on the forward strand.
TTCTCTCTCTCTCTCTCTCCCTCTCTCCTCTCTCTCTCTCTCTCTCTCTCTCTCTCTCTCTCTCTCAATAACCTCCATATCTTTCCTTTCTTACAGTCATACCGTAAGGAAAAGAGAGAGAGAAAAAAAACAAGCATGTCCTCATGATAAATTCTCTTCTGAAGGAAAGGTATCGTTCGGTGTATCACATTCTTCATTTTGGGTCCTACCTTGTCTTGTACATACACCAGTCTTACCACTTACACGTAACATCAAACCCTACTGAACGTAACTTCTTTGCTGACGACACTACTCTAAACGCATCTAGAAAACAGATTTCTGAAATCCAAGTTTCAGTTTCAGTTTCTCAAGATGACGTCTCCGCGCTCAGAACGAATCCTATATACACTAACGTCACAGGTGCCATGTATATGGGTGATCATGGCACAAGCCTTAAGCCTGCACATAAACCCATGAGCTGGCCAGTCCTGAGTCTTGAGAATCTGCTCGGAATGTCATCCTTTCCTCCATCTCCCACCCATAGACGGAGAAGAATGCTCATGTCTGGCACCAACTCCACTGTTCAGAGCCAACAGTTAGACATGCCCGCAACTGGCATTCGGAGAAAGAATGACTACTCCGCATCATCGCGGTTCACGGTACTGTCAGTTTTACCTGACGTCCCGGCAGAACATAGTTTTGAAGTGATCCCTAAAAGCATGATCTTGGAATGCAAGAAACATGACAACTATGTATGTGTAATGTACATGAATCCTACAAAACCAAAATTAATGAAAAGTGTATCTTCAATTAACTTTAGATGGCGTTTACACAGAATGTGTTTCTGAACACCGTGTAGTTTGTGTACGTTTATACAGACGAAAACTTACACGGGGAAGTTTACATTAATCATCTCAGTAAAACTCTAAGAATCTATTTCTTGTCAGAAAGCCCACATACTTCATAAGCCTTGATGCAAAACACACATACACACACACACACACACACGCACACGCACGCACGCATGCACAAACACACACACACACGCACACACACACGCACGCACACACACACACACGCACGCACGCACGCACGCACACACACACACACGCACGCACGCACACACACACATACACACACGCGCGCACACACACATGTACGCACGCACGCACGCACACAAACGAACAAAAACAAACCACTTTACATTGCCCATATCAAATTCCATATTTACATAAGCATTAGCAATATGGGATTGTTGCAGTTAAGCTCTGCAAAAAATATATAATTCCCCTTTCGGAAAAGGAGGAAAACTTCTAATAACTAACACCTCTCTGACGTCGCCAAAACGTTAAAAAAAAAGCAGAAATATTGTCACACACAAAAAAACAAGTCAAGTACAACAAAAGCATAAAAATGTATAAAACTGTATGCAAATGTGCCCTAAAATATTCAACAGAACTATTTATTCCATCCAAAACAAGTGTCACTGGCCGCGTTCAAGGAAACAGAAACCAGAAGAAAAAAAACACGAAAAAAGAATCTGAACGCGTATTTAAAACTATCTCAAATCATTTCAACCAGTCGGACCATTCAATCAACAACATCCGAGTGAAAGGTCTGTGGCTTCTATACAGTAACAGCACCATAGACAGGAAAGACAGAGAATCACATCTTATAGATAAACTTGGTACGCGCAAGCCACATGGCCTCAATGACAAACCATAAAGATTTCCTCAACAGAATTCAGTATCATGCCACTTCATGCACTTTTATCTGGACATGGCTCTGCGTGCATGTACTTTTACCTTGGTGTGTATGTGTATGCATATGTATTCGCTCGAATGTATAGGTATTAGCATTCTTGCCCCTCATGTACAATTTATGTTTATACTGCTTGGATGATTTTATGCTAACAATCGTCTTCTTTTAGTGTGCCCTTGAGTCCATGTACGTTTTACCTCGATGATGATTTACTGAAATAGACCATATTATCACCATTTTCCCATCCCAGTGAGGTCTTGGTTTGCGGCTGCACATATTTTCTTTTTTATTTCATTACATTTTTTAAAATTCAATCTGTTTTAATTCTCCTGTCACAAGACAGGCCCAGCCACGTCTGACTAAGATTTTTTTTCTCCAGGGACTCCGGTTTTCCCTTCAGCCCCTTGGCTGTTGGTTTAGGATGTTTTTCTTCCTATTCCAAGGTCAGACCGGAAACGTTGCACTAGGCACGATCCGTTT
>JAPXFY010000104.1:87500-90000 GCA_030674185.1 Monoplex corrugatus
TCTCTTTTCTTCTCTTCCTCTTCTCTTCTCTTCTCTTCTCTTTTCTTCTCTTCTCTTCTCTTTTCTTCTCTTTTCTCTTCTCTTTTCTTCCTTCTCTCTTTTCTCTTCTCTTCTCTTTTCTTCTCTTTTCTTCTCTTCTCTTCTCTTTCTTCTCTTCTCTTCTCTTTTCTTCTCTCTTTCTCTTCTCTTTTCTTCTCTTCTCTTTTCTTCTCTTTTCTTCTCTTCTCTTCTCTTCTCTTCTCTTCTCTTCTCTTCTCTTCTCTTCTCTTTTCTTCTCTTCTCTTCTCTTCTCTTCTCTCTCTTTTCTCTCTTCTTTCCTCTCTTTTCTTCTTCTCTTCTTCTTCTCTTCTCTTCTCTTCTCTTCTCTTCTCTTTTCTTCTTCTCTTCTCTTCTCTTTTTCTCTTCTCTTCTCTCTTCTCTCTCTTCTCTTCTCTTCTCTTCTCTTTTCTTTCTCTTCTCTTCTCTTTCTCTTCTTCTCTTTTCTCTTCTCTTTCTCTTCTCTTCTTTTCTCTTCTCTTCTCTTTTCTTCTCTTCTTTCTTCTCTTCTCTTTCTCTTTCTCTTCTCTTCTCTTCTCTTTTCTTCTTTCTCTCTTTTTCTCTTCTCTTCTTTTCTTCTCTTTTCTTCTCTTCTCTTTTCTTTTCTTCTCTTTTCTTCTCTTCTCTTCTCTTCTCTTCTCTTTTCTTCTCTTCTCTTTTCCTCTTCTCTTTCTTCTTCTCTTTTCTCTCTCTCTTCTCTTCTCTTCTCTTCTCTTCTCTTCTCTTTCTCTTCTTCTTCTCTTCTTTTCCTCTTCTCTTCTCTTTTCTTCTCTCTTTTCTTCTCTTTTCTTCTCTCTTTTCCTTCTCTTCTCTTCTCTTCTCTCTTCTTCTCTTTATCGTCTCTTCTCTTCTCTTCTCTTCTCTTTCTCTTCTCTTCTCTTCCTCTTCTCTTCTCTTCTCTTCTCTTCTCTTTCTCTTCTCTTCTCTTCTCTTCTCTTTACGTGTGTCTTCGTTTATCTCATGCTTTTGTAATGCACTTCATTGACTGACTTATGCAAGTCGATATTTCTTCATGATTCATTTTTTTATATAATTTCTGTGCTGATGCACGTTTCATAGTTAATCTATTTTCATCACTGCATTAGTTGACGTGCGCCCACCCCCACCCCCACCCCCGTCCTTGCCCCTTTACCCCCCCTCCCCGTTTGTTGTTATTGCTTTCTTTACTTACTTTCCCTTTCATACCATGTGTTTTTACTTTTTTGAAAATCATTTTTATCGCAAGTTCTAGCAATATTGTTACACTATTCTTAGTTGTTTGTTGTTGTCGTTGTTATGGGTTGACAGGTACTTGTTTTGCATGAATGAATCTTTTAATTAATGTCTGTTCACAATGTGATTTTAGATACAAACGCACGCACACACACATACACACAAAGGAAAAAAAAGAAAAAAAAAGGTGGGGTGGAGGATGAGTATGGGGAAGGGTAACAGAAGTTTGAATGTAAGAAGGGGAACAAGTGCAATTAATAATTCAGAACAACGAATTAACAGTGTCAAATAATAACATACAACAATAAATTAACTCTTCATAACAATCTGCCAACAGGGGATTTGAGAATCAGCTGAACTAACGAGATAATATCATTATTTTTGTTGTAAAGAATATCTCGAGCGTCAGTACATGAAAAATCAAGATTGTTATTTCTATTTGTTGTAACTAAGATAGGACATTCAAAGAGCAGATGGTGGACTGGTAATGTTTTTGAACAAATACATACATTCTGTGTATATTTCGTTTTCCAAGAGTTAAGCCTTAGTTTGTATATCAAGGACGCTAGCTGTCTGGGGCAGTAAGGTATCAGGCTATGGGTATTGGAGAAATTTGTATAAACTGAACGTTCTAGCACAGAACCAAGTTCATGAACTGAAAGTCGTATATTATGGCATGTTACGGTATTGCATTTTTGGATGCTCCGTTTCTTGCTAACTGGTCTGAAACTTCATTCCAATAAAGTCCACAATGTGACGGAACCCGCAAAAATTTATACCAACACCGCTGGATGAAATACAATGTATCAGATGTTTGATTTCAAAAATAACGTCATGTACATTCCTTTGTCCCTTATGGTTATGTAAAGCGTAGGAGCTATTGGCACATATATCAAACGGCGGATGCACATCGGAGGTGGCCAGCGGGGTCGGCCGGGCCAAAACAACATTCAAGAAGATGAAAAGCATTCTTACCAGCAAATGCCTATCAATTAACATCAGGAAGAGAGTTCTTGAATGTTAGATAGAACCAATAATGCTATAAGCTTGTGAGGCGTGGACAGTCAACACGCAAAGACAGAACAAGACTGAGGCAGCCGAGATGTGGTTTTTAAGAATAATGTTGACAGTTCCATGGACAGCAAAGAAAACAAAAGAGACAGTCTTGAAGGAGGCAGACACAAGAAGATCATTCATAAGGAAGATTGGGAAAAGACAGGCAACATTTATAGGCCATTTATGAGGAAAAGGG
>JAPXFY010001039.1:10000-20000 GCA_030674185.1 Monoplex corrugatus
TCCAGATTTGTTTTTCATGCCATCAACAGACGCAAAAAAATCATGAATGAATAAACTAACGAAAATAAGTCATCACCAGTACTATATGACTGTATTACATTAGTAATTATACAATGCTGTATAGGTATAATAAATGGTAAAACTATTAACGCTTGTTCCATTATATTTTTGTAGTCATTTCGATATAAACTGTGTACAGACTGTAAATTATGCACAAAAACGCGGGGGTAAAGATAATTTTGAAAAATCGAATTGTTTATTGATACTTGTTTTACAAATATTTGGTAAATTGATGATTCATTGATTGACTGCTTAACTGATTGTTTGATTAATTCATTGATTGATTGATGGATGCACTGACTGAATGATTGATCCATTGATTAGTTGCTGACTAAGTACTGATCGGGAAAATGATTTATATGAAACTGATCAAATTGTTCGGTGACTCGCTAACTAGTTTGGTTTATAGATGAGTAATTGTATAAGGCGACAAACTTAACTGGTAGAGAAACGGTTCAGTATTTTAACTGATCGGATTCAGATGGCTAATTAAATGATAAAATGGCAGTTGATTGATTGATTGATTACCGTTGCCACGGTACACTGAATGTACTAAGTATTTGTTTGATTAGATGGATAAAGTGAAGTATGTTTCGCAAGCAAGGTGATTTACCAATTATTTGTTGATTGTGTGATGATTGTATTACTTGACCGGCTGTTGGCTATACAGAGAGACTAATTGCTTGATCAGTAGATGGAGGAATGGAACGATATATGTATATGTATTAAATATCTTTATGTCTTGTTTGATGCCTTAATGCACTGATGAAGCTTAATTATAATCAAGTACTATTTAGTGTATTATTACTTCATTAAATGTTAGATTTAGTCAGCAAAAGAAAGATCTGTTGACTGTTACACCAACGAAGTTTTCAACTGAGGAAAGCGCGGAAAGTGTCAATGTTCGACGATGCAATCATACGCATTGCAATATTGGTGTAATCCACAAAAACCCTATCTCCCCCCCCTCTCCCACCGACTATTGTATTGTGGCCTAAGGCCGATGTACATTAAAAAATTCTAAGTTCTGAGTTCTGAGTTCTCTCTCTCTCACACACAAACACACACACACACACACACACACACACACACACACACACACACACACACACACACACACACACACACACACACACACACACACACACACACACACACACACATTCGCACACACAAACACGCTCGGGCAATGAAACAGTTGTCTACCCAGGCATTTCAGACTCTCCATACTTATCGGACCTCAGCGTGAAATGCAACATGATGTGTTTGTACACATGTGTATGCGTGTTACTTCTTTTAATTATAATACCGACTGTGTCTTCAACTTACCTCTCAATATCTTTGGGAAATAGAATATTCTCCATCCTTTCTTCCGTGAATTAGAGCAGTTATTTGCAGCACACCAAGCACTGCCACCTTTTGCTTCGGCCACTTTCTCACATGCCAGAGAAGCTGGCAGCTGGCTTTACGTCTGGTGGGTGGGAAGAGGTGGCGGGCGCTCGGAGCCACTTTTCGGACCAAAGTGGCTGCTCTTTCCGTAGGTACTATACTCTTCGGTAGTAGTAGTAGCAGTAGTAGTAGTAGTAGTAGTAGTAGAAGTAGTAGTAGTAGTAGTAGTAGTAGTAGTAGTAGTAGTAATAGTAGTAATAGTAGTATCATCATCATCATTACTATTTCTTCTTCTTTTCCTTCTTCTTCTTCTTCTTCTTCTTCTTCTTCTTCTTCTTCTTCTTCTTCTTCTTCTTCTTCTTCTTCTTCTTCTTCTTCTTCTTTTTCTTAAAGTAGTAGTTGCTGACATCTTGCCGAAGCTGGGTGTAGATCAGCCAAGTGTGACTATAGTGGAGCCTGTCCTGAGCTCATGCAAAGTAGCACTAGATCAGGAAAGATACGCTTGAAGATACAATCAAGTGCTTAAAGAGATCACACACGTGATCAGTACTGCCAGGAGAAAAACAACGGACCATCAGAAGTTCCAGCAACCTTCTACACAGCAGGAGACAGAAACTGTGACCTGAAAACCCTGCAACATCCAAAGTGCAGTCTGCTAGATTGATGAATGATTCAAAATGCACAGCAGATCTTGCAGAATCTAAACTAAAAACACCCAGAAATCATCAGCAAGAATGGCCTCATGGCGGGCCTCCTTTGATTGTTGATTACGTGGTGTAAGAACTTGTTTGTGGATGGTAGGAAGTTTGAATCTGATATGTGATGGATTTGCTAAGATTTCCAGTCCTTCACTTGGATTGTTTTCCCTTGAAGTGTGGTTTTTGTGGTCATAATTGTTTCTTGGCCATGGCACCTGCTGTCTTGTTTCTTTACAATGTTCTCCCTCTGATGTGGGTGAGGCCATAGACATAACGTAGTTACTGTCTGTACGTTCGTGGTGACTGAGGCTCTTGCCATGTTATGGTAATGTCTATTTTCACATGTTTGTAATAAACAACCGAACATATTTATCATTATTTGTTGTTCTTGTTGTCGTCCTCAATTTTTAAACTCTTTTGGTTGAGCCAACCATGGTCTTTTCTGTAAACTGGAGTTGGAGGGGTTGTTGTCATTGCTGTTGTTGTTGTTGTTGTTGCTGCTGCTGTTGTTGTTGTCATCGTCGTCGTCGTCGTCGTGGTTGTTAGTTTTTGTTTTTATTTGTGGTTTTTGTTGTTGTTTTTGTTTATTTGTTTGTTTGTTTGTTTTTCTTTTAATGGACGATGGCTCAGTTGTGAGAGCGCCATGCTCTTAATGCAAGAGTTGTGGGTTCAACCCTCGGGGGCTACGTTCTTTATTCCCTAGACCTGACCAGCGCTTATGATGTATTAGCAGCTGTAGGGCTTATGCCATGACTATTTGGATCTTATCCACCACATGGCATCTGTGTCGTCGTTACGTAATGGATGTATTATGAATGCAGTTATGCCATCTTGAGAAAAATGAAAGTGAAACGAAAACTGTGGAGTTTTTTGTTTGTTGTTTTGCTTTGTTTTGCTATGTTTTGTTTTTTTTTGTTTTTGGACAGACCTTCCTTTCTTGTTATTTAATCGTTGTTATAAGTATCATATTGCTTCATTTGTATGGACGAGCAAGACCATATCTGAGGAATTTTCTTCTGAGATAATGAAACTAATTTGTGTTTTCAGCTTCCTCTCTGGAATACAGAGACGTGCTAATCCTGTGTGAGAGTATCAGGGACCCGTCCGATAATAATGAAATGATTCAACACTTACGACAACATCATTCAATACCACTGGTACTGATGACACGCCCTCTGTCTGATGCCCATGCACGCGAGTTGGCCCTGGCCACCACTGACCAGGTCATTGTGACAGACTTTCTTGCTGCATCAGGGCTTGAAAGAAGGGTGGTGATAGGACTAGGCTGTAGTTTCACGGGCCTGACAGGTCTCATAACATGTCCAGGTGCACAGCTTATCTTTGCTTCATTGATCCATCAGAACATTAATGTTGATACACGTGGGTACCTACATCTGACCACCAGCTTTTTGTCTGTGTATGTGTGTCTGAGTGTGAGGTGTGAAATGTGTATGTGTCGGTGTGTGTGTGTGTGTGTTGTGTGTGTATGTGTGTGTGTGCGTGTGTGTGTGTGTGTGTGTGCGTGTGTGTGTGTGTGTGTGTGTGTGATTGCGTATGTGTGTTCGTATGTGTGTGTGTGTGTGTGTGTGTGATTGCGTATGTGTGTGTGTGTGTGTTCGTGTGTGTGTTCGTATGTGTGTGTGTGTGTGTGTGTGATTGCGTATGTGTGTGTGTGTGTTCGTGTGTGTGTTCGTATGCGTGTGTGTGTGTGTGTTCGTGTGTGTGATTGCGTATGTGTGTGTGTGTGTTCGTGTGTGTGTTCGTATGTGTGTGTGTGTGTGTGTTCGTATGTGTGTGTGTGTGTGTGTGCGAGTGTATGTGTGTGTATGTGTGTGTGTGTGTTCGTGTGTGTGTTCGTATGTGTGTGTGTGTGTGTGTTCGTATGTGTGTGTGTGTGTGTGTGTGCGAGTGTATGTGTGTGTGTGTGTTCGTGTGTGTGTTCGTATGTGTGTGTGTGTGTGTGTGTTGTGTGCGAGTGTATGTGTGTGTGTGTGTGTGTTTCGTATGTGTGTGTGTGTGTGTGCGAGTGTTAGTGTGTGGTGTGTGTGTGTGCGAGTGTATGTGTGTGTGTGTGTGTATGTGTGTGTGTGTGTGTGTGTGTGTGTGTGTGTGTTGTATGTGTGTGTGTGTGTGTGTGTGTGTGTGTGTGTGTGTGTGTATGTGTGTGTTGTGTGTGTGTTGTGTGTATGTGTGTATGTGTGTGTGTATGTGTTTGTGTGTGTTGTGTGTGTGTGTGTGTGTGTGTATGTGTGTGTGTGTGTGTGTGTGTGTATGTGTGGTGTGTGTGTGGTGTGTGTATGGTGTGTGTGTGTTGTGGTTGTGTGTGTGTGTGTATGTGTGTAGTGTTGTGTATGTGTGTAGGTGTGTGTGTATGGTTGTGTGTGTTAGTGTGGTGTGTGTTGTGTGTTGTGTGTTGTGTGTGTGTGTGTGTGTGTGTGTGTGTGTGTGTGGTGGTGTGTGTGTGTGGTGTGGTTGTGTGTGTAGTGTGTGTGTTGTGTGTGTGGTCATTGGTTAATGTCTATTCACTTTTAGATTAAAAAAAAAGTATTAAAATAGTATACAAAAAAGAAACGAAAACGACGTGGGAAAGGGAATGTAGATGCAGGAGGGGAAGGGGGAGCGAAAGATAACATGAAGCAGCGTGCTACAACAATTATGTAAACAATAAACTACCAGTTAACTGTAACTATGAACAGAGAGTGTAAAGAATTGTAAACATTGAAAGAAAAGATAACAAATGAAGAAGGTTACTACAACAACAACAAAACAACTTTTGAAGCAATGAACTAGCGAACTGTAACTATGAACTATGTAACGAATTATAAGTGTGTATGTGTGTGTGTGTGTGTGTGTGCGTGTATGTGTGTGTGTGTGTGTGTGCGTGTGTGTGTGTGTGTGTGTGTGTGTGTGTGTGTGTGTGTGTGTGTGCGCGCGCGTGCGTGTCCGTCTCCTCCATCACTCTCTAGTTTCCCTCCACCCCCACTCTGTGGGTTTCTGGAAAACGATTGTCTGCGAAGAAAACTGTTTGTCTGTACTGAGTGCCACAGATCATAACTGAGCAGAATTCAATACTTTTCTGTTTTGCCGTTTGGATGTTGTTCGTTTTGTCTATTAGTGTCGCGCAATGCAAAATTGAGTCTGAGATTCCAAAACAGTTTTACATAATTTACTTGTCTCTCATCCCATGTACTTTGTTTTGTTTTGTTTTGTGTTGTTTTTTGTGGGTTTTTTTTTCATTTCTTCTTATCTCGTTGTCCAGCCCATTTCTGTGGCGAAAGCCTTTTGGTGGTCATTTGCGGTGGATTAGGAACACGAAACCGCGTTGGGACAGCAGACCAAATCAACTTCTGTTTGGCAGATTTCATGAACTGGTTATCATCAAAGTGATCTAAACACAAGAAGCAGTTCCTACTGATATAGTCTGTTGTTCTTCTCAGCAGATCTTCTCGTTGGTATTTATCTTCCACTTCTTGCATCTGTTGGAATGAAGAACAATCAGTAAATATCAAGGTGGGGTTAGGGTTCTTTCCCATTATCATTCTTGCACACACATTAGCACACACTCATATATTATCATTATTACCGGACGTACGCACACATACACGCCCACACACACTTCACACATACACACCCACACACACTTCACACACACACACACACACACACACACACACACACACACACACACACACACACACACACACACGCACACGCACACGCACACACACATACACACACTCTCTGTCTCTTTCTCTCTCTCTCTCACCGGACATTGAAACATCTCTGAAAATTTATCGTTAACTCGGATACATGACACCAATGACTTGTACATTGCCATTAATGATGCGAGAAATTTTCCTTTTACACCCTCCTTTCTAATACAATGTAGAAGTTTATCAAGGTTGTGTCTTGAGTCCTACATTGTTTTCGATATTTATAAATCAGTTAGCAAATTGTATGGGTGATAAAGGAAAACATGGCATCCAATTACTACCTGGGATGTTGGAAATATTTGTTTTACTCTTTGCAGATGATGTGGTACTTTTCTCAACTACACCAAATGGTTTACAGAATCAGCTGAACGTTTTAAGTACGTGTTGTAACAACATGAAATTAAAAGTAAATATTGACAAAACGAAGGTCATGGTGTTTAGAAACGGAGGGTTCCTCGGAAAACGTGAAAAATGGTCATATGAAGAAAATAAGTTGGAAGTTGTGAATAATTATTGCTATTTAGGTTTTAATTTCACGACAATGGTAAGTGTCAAAAAAGATACTGCACATTTAGCAACTAAGGGGAAGAAAGCTGTCATACAGCTAAATAGGGTTCTCCAAAAATTCAAGGAAATGACAATGGATACTTTCTTTAAAATATTTGACGCAAAGGTACAACCCATTCTGTTGTACGCGTCAGAAGTATGGGGATTAAAACGAATGGAACACATAGAAAAGGTACATATGATGGCGTGCAAAAGATTTTTAGGCGTGCCTGTTAAGACACCAAACAAGATGGTGTACGCTGATCTGGGAAGATATCCATTATTCGTTAACTCTGTGGTCGCATGCTTAAGATATTGGTTTAAATTGCTACAAATGAGTGCCGAAAGATTTCCGCATAAAGCTTACCAAATGCTTCTGGAATTAGATAGAAATGGAAAGGATTGTTGGGCATCAGAGGTAAGGAATCCTGTGTGATACAGGTTTCAACATTGTATGGCTGCAACAGGGAGTTGCGGATGTAAAACTATTTTTAAACATATTTAGACAAAGACTTGTCGATCTGTTTATCCAAGAATGCACTAGTATATTAGAGATGGTGACAGATATGAGTGCTATAGATCATTCAAAACAATTTTTGAAAAAGAAAAATATATTTCTGACATGGATACATACTGTCTCAGAGTGGCAATCACACAACTGAGATTTGATGTACTACCGCTGAATAACAATTCACATCGTTATAGTGAGAGTATTCACAAAAGGGCATGCCCTTTTTGCAAAACTCATATCGAAAATGAATATCACCTTATATATGACTGTCCCACTTATACAGATATTAGAGTAAAATTCCTCAAAGATTCAGCTAGAATGCCACTTTATCTACTGCTCAAAGCAGAAAATTCTCATCATAGATACAATATGTCCAGATTTGTTTTTCATGCCATCAACAGACGCAAAAAAAAATCATGAATGAATAAACTAACGAAAATAAGTCATCACCAGTACTATATGACTGTATTACATTAGTAATTATACAATGCTGTATAGGTATAATAAATGGTAAAACTATTAACGCTTGTTCCATTATATTTTTGTAGTCATTTCGATATAAACTGTGTACAGACTGTAAATTATGCACAAAAACGCGGGGGTAAAAATAATTTTGAAAAATCGAATTGTTTATTGATACTTGTTTTCCAAATATTTGGTAAATTGATGATTCATTGATTGACTGCTTAACTGATTGTTTGATTAATTCATTGATTGATTGATGGATGCACTGACTGAATGATTGATCCATTGATTAGTTGCTGACTAAGTACTGATCGGGAAAATGATTTATATGAAACTGATCAAATTGTTCGGTGACTCGCTAACTAGTTTGGTTTATAGATGAGTAATTGTATTAGGTGACAAACTTAACTGGTAGAGAAACGGTTCAGTATTTTAACTGATCGGATTCAGATGGCTAATTAAATGATAGAATGGCAGTTGATTGATTGATTGATTACCGTTGCCACGGTACACTGAATGTACTAAGTATTTGTTTGATTAGATGGATAAAGTGAAGTATGTTTCTCAAGCAAGGTGATTTACCAATTATTTGTTGATTGTGTGATGATTGTATTACTTGACCGGCTGTTGGCTATACAGAGAGACTAATTGCTTGACCAGTAGATGGAGGAATGGAACGATATATGTATATGTATTAAATATCTTTATGTCTTGTTTGATGCCTTAATGCACTGATGAAGCTTAATTATAATCAAGTACTATTTAGTGTATTATTACTTCATTAAATGTTAGATTTAGTCAGCAAAAGAAAGATCTGTTGACTGTTACACCAACGAAGTTTTCAACTGAGGAAAGCGCGGAAAGTGTCAATGTTCGACGATGCAATCATACGCATTGCAATATTGGTGTAATCCACAAAAACCCTATCTCCCCCCCCCCTCTCCCACCGACTATTGTATTGTGGCCTAAGGCCGATGTACATTAAAAAATTCTAAGTTCTGAGTTCTGAGTTCTCTCTCTCTCACACACAAACACACACACACACACACACACACACACACACACACACACACACACACACACACACACACACACACACACACACACATTCGCACACACAAACACGCTCGGGCAATGAAACAGTTGTCTACCCAGGCATTTCAGACTCTCAACACTTATCGGACCTCAGCGTGAAATGCAACATGATGTGTTTGTACACATGTGTATGCGTGTTACTTCTTTTAATTATAATACCGACTGTGTCTTCAACTTACCTCTCAATATCTTTGGGAAATAGAATATTCTCCATCCTTTCTTCCGTGAATTAGAGCAGTTATTTGCAGCACACCAAGCACTGCCACCTTTTGCTTCGGCCACTTTCTCACATGCCAGAGAAGCTGGCAGCTGGCTTTACGTCTGGTGGGTGGGAAGAGGTGGCGGGCGCTCGGAGCCACTTTTCGGACCAAAGTGGCTGCTCTTTCCGTAGGTACTATACTCTTCGGTAGTAGTAGTAGTAGTAGTAGTAGTAGTAGTAGTAGTAATAGTAGTAATAGTAGTATCATCATCATCATTACTATTTATTCTTCTTCTTTTCCTTCTTCTTCTTCTTCTTCTTCTTCTTCTTCTTTTTCTTAAAGTAGTAGTTGCTGACATCTTGCCGAAGCTGGGTGTAGATCAGCCAAGTGTGACTATAGTGGAGCCTGTCCTGAGCTCATGCAAAGTAGCACTAGATCAGGGAAGATACGCTTGAAGATACAATCAAGTGCTTAAAGAGATCACACACGTGATCAGTACTGCCAGGAGAAAAACAACGGACCATCAGAAGTTCCAGCAACCTTCTACACAGCAGGAGACAGAAACTGTGACCTGAAAACCCTGCAACATCCAAAGTGTAGTCTGCTAGATTGATGGATGATTCAAAATGCACAGCAGATCTTGCAGAATCTAAAACAAAAACACCCAGAAATCATCAGCAAGAATCGCATCACGGCGGGCCTCCTTTGATTGTTGATTACGTGGTGTAAGAACTTGTTTGTGGATGGTAGGAAGTTTGAATCTGATATGTGATGGATTTGCTAAGATTTCCAGTCCTTCACTTGGATTGTTTTCGCTTAAGTGTGGTTTTTGTGGTCATAATTGTTCCTTGGCCATGACACCTGCTGTTTTGTTTCTTTTTAATGTTCTCCCTCTGACGTGAGTGAGGCCATAGACATAATGTAGTTACTGTCTGTACGTCCATGGTGACTGAGGCTCTTGCCATGTTATGGTAATGTCTATTTTCACATGTTTGTGATAAACAACCGAACATATTTATCAATATTTATTGTTGTTGTCGTCTTCAATTTTTAAACTCTTTTGGTTGAGCCAACCATGGTCTTTTCTGTAAACTGGAGTTGGAGGGGTTGTTGTCATTGCTGTTGTTGTTGTTGTGTTGCTGCTGCTGTTGTTGTTGTCATCGTCGTCGTCGTCGTCGTGGTTGTTAGTTTTTGTTTTTATTTGTGGTTTTTGTTGTTGTTTTTGTTTATTTGTTTGTTTTTCTTTTAATGGACGATGGTTCAGTTGTGAGAGCGCATGCTCTTAATGCAAGGGTTGTGGGTTCAACCCTCGGGGGCTACGTT
>JAPXFY010001039.1:25000-37500 GCA_030674185.1 Monoplex corrugatus
TAAGTATTTGTTTGATTAGATGGATAAAGTGAAGTATGTTTCGCAAGCAAGGTGATTTACCAATTATTTGTTGATTGTGTGATGATTGTATTACTTGACCGGCTGTTGGCTATACAGAGAGACTAATTGCTTGATCAGTAGATGGAGGAATGGAACGATATATGTATATGTATTAAATATCTTTATGTCTTGTTTGATGCCTTAATGCACTGATGAAGCTTAATTATAATCAAGTACTATTTAGTGTATTATTACTTCATTAAATGTTAGATTTAGTCAGCAAAAGAAAGATCTGTTGACTGTTACACCAACGAAGTTTTCAACTGAGGAAAGCGCGGAAAGTGTCAATGTTCGACGATGCAATCATACGCATTGCAATATTGGTGTAATCCACAAAAACCCTATCTCCCCCCCCCCCCCCCCTCTCCCACCGACTATTGTATTGTGGCCTAAGGCCGATGTACATTAAAAAAATTCTAAGTTCTGAGTTCTGAGTTCTCTCTCTCTCACACACAAACACACACACACACACACACACACACACACACACACACACACACACACACACACACACACACACACACACACACACACACACACACACACACACACACACACACATTCGCACACACAAACACGCTCGGGCAATGAAACAGTTGTCTACCCAGGCATTTCAGACTCTCAACACTTATCGGACCTCAGCGTGAAATGCAACATGATGTGTTTGTACACATGTGTATGCGTGTTACTTCTTTTAATTATAATACCGACTGTGTCTTCAACTTACCTCTCAATATCTTTGGGAAATAGAATATTCTCCATCCTTTCTTCCGTGAATTAGAGCAGTTATTTGCAGCACACCAAGCACTGCCACCTTTTGCTTCGGCCACTTTCTCACATGCCAGAGAAGCTGGCAGCTGGCTTTACGTCTGGTGGGTGGGAAGAGGTGGCGGGCGCTCGGAGCCACTTTTCGGACCAAAGTGGCTGCTCTTTCCGTAGGTACTATACTCTTCGGTAGTAGTAGTAGCAGTAGTAGTAGTAGTAGTAGTAGTAGTAGTAGTAGTAATAGTAGTAATAGTAGTATCATCATCATCATTACTATTTCTTCTTCTTCTTTTCCTTCTTCTTCTTCTTCTTCTTCTTCTTCTTCTTCTTCTTCTTCTTCTTCTTCTTCTTCTTCTTCTTCTTCTTCTTTTTCTTAAAGTAGTAGTTGCTGACATCTTGCCGAAGCTGGGTGTAGATCAGCCAAGTGTGACTATAGTGGAGCCTGTCCTGAGCTCATGCAAAGTAGCACTAGATCAGGAAAGATACGCTTGAAGATACAATCAAGTGCTTAAAGAGATCACACACGTGATAAGTACTGCCAGGAGAAAAACAACGGACCATCAGAAGTTCCAGCAACCTTCTATACAGCAGGAGACAGAAACTGTGACCTGAAAACCCTGCAACATCCAAAGTGTAGTCTGCTAGATTGATGGATGATTCAAAATGCACAGCAGATCTTGCAGAATCTAAACTAAAAACACCCAGAAATCATCAGCAAGAATCGCATCACGGCGGGCCTCCTTTGGTTGTTGATTACGTGGTGTAAGAACTTGTTTGTGGATGGTAGGAAGTTTGAATCTGATATGTGATGGATTTGCTAAGATTTCCAGTCCTTCACTTGGATTGTTTTCCCTTGAAGTGTGTTTTTTGTGGTCATAATTGTTTCTTGGCCATGACACCTGCTGTCTTGTTTCTTTACAATGTTCTCCCTCTGACGTGGGTGAGGCCATAGACATAATGTAGTTACTATCTGTACGTTCGTGGTGACTGAGGCTCTTGCCATGTTATGGTAATGTCTATTTTCACATGTTTGTGATAAACAACCGAACATATTTATCATTATTTGTTGTTCTTGTTGTCGTCCTCAATTTTTAAACTCTTTTGGTTGAGCCAATCATGGTCTTTTCTGTAAACTGGAGTTGGAGGGGTTGTTGTCGTTGCTGTTGTTGTTGTTGTTGTTGCTGCTGCTGTTGTTGTTGTCATCGTCGTCGTTGTCGTCGTGGTTGTTAATTTTTGTTTTTGTTTGTGGTTTTTGTCATTGGTTTTGTTTATTTGTTTCTTTGTTTGTTTTTCTTTTAATGGACGATGGCTCAGTTGTGAGAGCGCCATGCTCTTAATGCAAGAGTTGTGGGTTCAACCCTCGGGGGCTACGTTCTTTATTCCCTAGACCTGACCAGCGCTTATGATGTATTAGCAGCTGTAGGGCTTATGCCATGACTATTTGGATCTTATCCACCACATGACATCCGTGTCGTCGTTACGTAATGGATGTATTATGAATGCAGTTATGCCATCTTGAGAAAAATGAAAGTGAAACGAAAACTGTGGAGTTTTTTGTTTGTTGTTTTGCTTTGTTTTGCTATGTTTTGTTTTTTTTTTTTTTTTGGACAGACCTTCCTTTCTTGTTATTTAATCGTTGTTATAAGTATCATATTGCTTCATTTGTATGGACGAGCAAGACCATATCTGAGGAATTTTCTTCTGAGATAATGAAACTAATTTGTGTTTTCAGCTTCCTCTCTGGAATACAGAGACGTGCTAATCCTGTGTGAGAGTATCAGGGACCCGTCCGATAATAATGAAATGATTCAACACTTACGACAACATCATTCAATACCACTGGTAGTGATGACACGCCCTCTGTCTGATGCCCATGCACGCGAGTTGGCCCTGGCCACCACTGACCAGGTCATTGTGACAGACTTTCTTGCTGCATCAGGGCTTGAAAGAAGGGTGGTGATAGGACTAGGCTGTAGTTTCACGGGGCCTGACAGGTCTCATAACATGTCCAGGTGCACAGCTTATCTTTGCTTCATTGATCCATCAGAACATTAATGTTGATACACGTGGGTACCTACATCTGACCACCAGCTTTTTGTTCTGTGTATGTGTGTCTGAGTGTGAGGTGTGAAATGTGTATGTGTCTGTGTGTGTGTGTGTGTGTGTGTGTGTGTGCGTGTGTGTGTGTGTGTGTGTGTGTGTGTGTGTGTGTGTGTGTGTGTGTGTGTGTGCGTGTGTGTGTGTGTGATTGCGTATGTGTGTGTGTGTGTTCGTGTGTGTGTTCGTATGTGTGTGTGTGTGCGAGTGTATGTGTATACTGTTGGGTGAACGCAGAGGAGTATGTGTTCCTTTTGTGCTGAATCAGTGTGTGTGTGTGTGTGTGTGTGTGTGTGTGTGTGTGTGTGTGTGTGTGTGTGTGTGTGTGTGTGTGTGTGTGTGTGTGTGTGTGTGTGTGTGTGTGAGATTGAGTGTTTGTGTGTTTCGGAAACGTATGTGTGTGCAAATGGATTTATTGACATCAGCATGCGCAACACGTCGTGTGTTTAGGCATGTACGTACATGCTTATGTATGAATGTTGGGATCTGACTAATTGCATGAGAATTTGCAAAGATTGAAGCCAATCCAATATGAAAGGAGAGTTGATGTCTGTACATGTCTATACACGTTTAATTATGCTTTGAATTAATGATTCACAATTGATCTTTTTACGCTTTATCGTTGGGAAATCTGTCGTACCTAACTTCAATTTTTTCAACTTTTGAGAAAACTTTGTATTCATATAAAGATATAGTTGTTTACTGTATCTCTGTATAATTTGTATTTGTTGTACATGTTTGTCCTAATCTTTTCAGACCATGAGATACATTTCACAATCGTACATGTCACTAAACAATCCATTGTATATAATACTGTATGGACAAATGTTTGTATTTTTTTGTACAAGAAACAACTGTGCTGGAATCACTTGGAACAATTTTCTTAAAATAATGAAAACTATCAATAATGGGTAGCATCACAATTGCCTCTTGTCAAGTTTTGGGGGATATGCGAAAACGAAGAGATGTTTTCCGTTACCTGAAACAGACAAAAATATTCGATATACTGTCTCCAAGACACACATTTTAACAAGAGATTAGAGCAATATGTAACTTCAGAATGGTGATATAAATGCTTTTTTTGCATCATACTAGTCTAATTCTAGAGGAGTTGCTGTTTTATTTTCAAACGATTTTGATTTTGAAATAACAAACGTTAAACGAGACCAAAATGGCAACTATATCATTCTGTCATTCTCGTCAATGGAAAAGGATTTATTCTTAGTGAATGTTTATGATCCCAATAAAGACGACCTGATGTTTCATAATACATTAAAAGATGTAATTAAAAGTTACAAAAATAACAATATAATCGCTGTAGGTGACTGGAACATTGCTATGGATCCAAACATGGACTGTTATAACTATGTGCGCGTAAACAACCCCAAAGCCAAAGAAGCACTCGAAAACATGACAAGAGAATTTAATCTGACAGATATCTGGAGAGACAACAATCCTGAATGTAGGCGGTATACGTGGAGAAAACCGACACCACTTAAACAAAGCCGACTCGACTGTTTCCTAATGTCTGATTATCTGTACTGGTATTATGAAAGTACGGATATTCTTTCAGGCTACCGTTCAGATCATTCAATGGTAACACTTTGCTTACTATTCCACGAAAAGACGAGAGGTTTCTGGAAATTCAATACATCTCTTCTAAGGGGATGAGCAATATATGAAAGAAAGAAATGAAGAGATTTCAAATGTGATAAACGAGTATGCAGCTGACCATTATGATAAACCGAATCTAAATGAAATGGCAAAATCTGACATTAAACTGAAAGTCCCTGACAAACTCTCTTTAGATTTCCTATTAATGTAGGTACTGTCAAAAACGATAGCGTATGTCACAATGAGAAATAAAAAAAAATGAAAGATAAGGAAAATATACTTGTACAGGATATAAAACCCTTTGGTAGGGTTGAAAACAAAACAGAAAAGGAAATAAAAGAACTTCGAGAAAGGAATCATGAACTTCAGATAATTCGAGACAAAAGAATGGAGGGGGTATTACTGAGATCGAAGGCAAGATGGATTGCTGACGGGGGAAAAATTTCTGAACATTTTTGCCATTTTGAAAAAAGAAATTATGAGACTAAACAGATGACAAAATTAGTGAGACAAGATGGTGCTACTTTAGAAAACCAATAAGACATACTTCATGAAGTTAAATCCTTATATAAAAAAAGGCTCAATGCAGATTGTGAAATAGAAAACCTTATCAGAAAGACACCCAAATTATCAAATGAAAAAAACGATTGTTGGAGGGGGAAATGACTATAAATGAGGCAAGTACAGCACTTAAAAACGTGAAAAATGGGAAAAGCCCGGGTACTGACGGATTTAGCGCAAACTTTTTCGAAATTTTCTGGAAAAATATCGGACCGTTTGTTGTGAGATCATTGAATGAGGCATACAGAGATGGAGAACTGTCCTCAACGCAGAAAGAAAGATTGATCACTTGCATCCCAAAAAGTGATAAACCTAAAGAATTCATAAAAAAATTGGCGTCCCATTTCTCTCCTTAACGTTGTGTATAAAATAGGCTCGGCATGCATCTCGAACAGAATCAAAAAGGTTTTACCAATGCTTATTAATGAAGATCAGACAAGTTTTATGGCAAATATTATATAGGAGATAACATACGATTAAAACATGATTTGATAAATTATCGAAATGTAAAGAACATGCCGGGTTTGTTACTTTTTATTGATTTCAAAAAAGCTTTTGATTCACTTGATTGGAGTTTTATGCACAAGGATTTGAGAGCCTATGGATTTGGATGCAGCGTTTGTTGATGGATTGAAACTTTCTATAAAAGACAAAATCAACTGCTATTATAAATGATCAGACTGCAGAATGGTTTAGTGTAGAAAGGGGATGTAGACGAGGAGATCCAATCTCACCCTATCTTTTTATTCTTGTGCAGAAATTCTAGCCATAATGATCAGGGAGGAAGACTCAATAAAAGGAATACATGTTAATTAATGGTGTAGAACACAAAATTTCCCAGTTTGCTGATGACACCCAACTGATAAATGTAGAAGATAAAACCTCTTTTGAAAGATCTATTTGTATACTTAATACGTACGGCACAGTTTCAGGTCTGTTTATGAACAGCGAAAACAACGCAAGTAATATGGCTTGGTAGTGAGAGAAAATCACAAATAACATACTGTCCCCACTTAAAAGTGATAGGGAATCCTCCTAAGTTTAAAATACTAGGCATCTGGTTCACTTAAGATCTAAGAAACTGCAAAGTAATGAATTATAAAGACAAATTGTTAGAAGTGAAAATGCCATTCAAATTTGGGCACAAAGAGCCATTACCCCGATTGGTAAAGTCGCAGTTCTAAAATCTCTTGTATTATCTAAACTCATACATCTATGGATATTATTGCCTGATCCTCCAGATCATTTTATACAACTACTGAAGTTATGTTTTCAGTTTGTATGGAATGGAAAACGAGACAAAATCAGCAGAAAGACTGCCACAAAAAATATTAAGCAAGGAGGACTGAATATACTGGATTTGAGAACATATATATATGCTCTCAAACTTCCATAGATAAGAAAATTCAAAAATTTAACCCATAAATGGAAAAGTCTAGCAGCTGAAATATATCCGTTCCTTAACAACATCGAATGCTACGGACCAGCGGTTGTTTCATATTTCATGAATAATAGTATGTTCTGGGCTGATACATTTAAGGCCTACATGACATTTTGTAATCATGTAACACCTAAGAATTCAAGTGAACTGTTAGCTGAACTTGTCTTTTATAACGAAAAAGTACAGGTGGATAACATAATAACCAAAAATAATAAACTAATAGAGAAAGGAACATATTGCATCAAAAATTTTCTTAAAGAAAATGGCTGTTTCTTGACCTATGAAGAATTTGAAAATAACGCTGATTGCCATATTACTCATGTCACTTATAATGGATGGATATCTTCAATCAAACAATATTTAAGAACAACCAGAATTCAAATGAACGACATCACGAATAGTATTTTGAATGTGCCAAATGCAATAAGACTAATAATGAGTGTATAAAAGAGAGCTAGACTTTACTATGAAAAAATTAAATTGGATGATAGCAAACCAAATTGTTGTTCAAGGTGGTCAGAGAACCTAGATTTTAATATTTGGTGGGAAAAATGTTTCTAAAAATTCATAAATTAAAGGATGTCAAATTAAAATGGTTGCAAATACGAATAGCTCATCGGATTATTGGCACCAATATGATATTAAACACAATGGGGTATAGGAACTACGACAAATTTTACCTGGTGTAATAATGCAAGAGACTCTATTGAACATTTTCTGTGGAAATGTTACTGTGTCCGTAATTTCTGGAATTTAACAGAACAACTAATTAACGCAAAATGCGAAAATACCTTCAATATCAGAATCACACGAAATCTGGTGTTGTTCGGTGTTGACCAAAATGTAAAAGCAGATAGAGTATTTGTTCTTATAATAATGCTTGCAAAATCATTTATATGTAAATGCAAAGTAGACAAATGTGTTCCAAATATACATGCTTTCCAAAGAATGCTAAATCAGAGATTCAAAATTGAACAATATAATGCCAAAATAAACTTGTCCATTTTAATGCTCAGTGGAACAACTATAGACCAATGTTCCCTGTGTAGAAAACAGACTTTCTTCATGACATGTTTATCGAATATTGATGTCCATAATGAAACCATCATTGATTAGAATTTTGTTTTATATGTTTTGTAGGCTATAGACTTTTGTTGTTGTTTTTTATGTGAACAATTATTGTCTTATTTGTGTAAATTCAATAATATTTGGTGCCACATTGTTCGATGACGCTTGAGTATCGTTAAGCAAAGGAATGTGGTTTTTGAGATTGATTCGTGGGGGAAATGTTGACATGCTTTGGATCTTGGTTTTCATTTTTGAACTTCCAACGTGAAAAATATCATTCTGTACATCAAAAACAAAAGGAAAAACAAACAAACAAACAAAAGGGCAAGGGGGGAGGGGGAGGAAAAAAGGAGAAAAATACTGGTAAGATTGACAAATGTACTTTGAATATGATTACTTTTCAAAGACTATTAAATAAGATTCAGAATTGAACAGTGTAATGCCAGAGTCGATGAATTTCATTTATCCATCTTTTAATGCTCAATGTAATAACTATAAACCACTGTTTTCTTAATAGAGAACAAATTCATCTTTATGACATGTTTGAGGTCTTGAAGTTCACTTTGAAATCTCCCATGTATTAGGTAAGTTTTGTCTTCTGTATGTTTATGTTGTCAGATGTCGAAAACGTTCCTCTTATGTGTATTAATTAAAAATTTTGTTTTGTTTTGTTTTGCTACTACATTGTTTGTTGGTGTCTATTCACTGTTATTAAAAATGAATTCTAAAAAAGGTGAAAAAATGTCATACAAAATCAACACATTATACTACAAGTGTATCAATGGTACAAAGAATGTCATACAAAATCAACACATCATGCTACAAGTGTATCAATGGTACTAAGAATGTCATACAATATCAACACGTTATACAACAAGTGTATCAATGGTACAAAGAATGTCATACAAAATCAACACATCATGCTACAAGTGTATCAGTGGTACTGTACCCATGTATCTTTGTGGCTGCCTCCAGTTGTACATCCCTGCCCAGCCTCTCTGTGTTGTTTCTGATACTAGATGTACAATGTACTTGTTCACATCATACTCTGTCTTCCTTCAAGTCTAGCTTGAAGATATCCCTCTACATGCCCACTCTTTTGCCTTTACTCTCATCCTGTACTACCACCCCCACCCCCCACCCCCCACCCCACATCCCCAGTTTGCGTGTGATTTGTGCCCTGGAGTCGTTGGATGATTGCTTTGGTGAATGATGGGTGTGCGTGTTTGGTTTTATTCTTGTATCACAAGTTGGTGCCTTATAAATGACATTGTCTTCATCATCGTCATCATCATCATCATCATCATCGTCGTCGTCGTCGTCGTCGTTATTATTATTACTATCATTGCTATTATTATTATTGTTATTATTATTATCATTATTATTATAATAGTAGTAGTAGTAGTAGTATGACTATTAGTATTATTATTATTGCTATTGTTATTGTTGTTATTATTATTATCATCATCATTATTGTCATCATTATTATCAAATATGTCTTGTTTTTCTGTACTACACATTTTGCGTTTCTGAAAATATCTTTTTCCTATGGTGCGTTTTTGTGAATGAACGTTGACTGCGTTCCCTAGTGATTCAAAGTCTTGCCATTGAATATAGCATTCATGGTCGAAGCATTTGTAATTCGATACATCTGTCTTACGGATTTGTTTGTTTGTTTTTGTTTGTTCTTTTTTCATTAGTTTCTTTGTTGTTTTTACTGATATGTAAATAAAGATTGCCTTGAAGCTGTGATTAGCCTTTGAGTAAAATTTTCACTGATCTGATTGACTGTTTTTCTCTGCTCTCCTCTCACTTTTTTCTGTCCGTTTTACAGTTTTCTCTATTCAAAAATGAAGTTTCCAACTGAGATATTCGTTGATGTACTAATAATATATTAGTCACATTTGAACAACGTAGAACAGCTGCTATCAAAATGCCGATAAACCAGAGTAGCTAGTTTATATTCTGCTCTTGCTTCCACATAGAGCCAGTGGAGCTGCTTCAATAGGCTAGTTGCTGAGGTGGTCTTTCACTTTCTGAATACCAGCCTAGCTGCACTATTTGGTGCCCTCTGAAGGCGCATAATAGGAAAGGATGGGAGACCTGCAAGAACTGCATTACAATAACCAGTCTTGACAGTACAAAGGACACGTGCTGTGTCGTTTATAGAAAGATACGATCGAATTGAACTGAGTCTTCTGAGATGATAAAAAGCAGACTGGCAGACAGAAGAAATGTGCTTGTCCAAAGACAGTGTTTCATCAAGATGGACAACCAGGTAGTTTGCTAAGGACTGAAAAGGCACCGATTCAGAAGAGAGAATTAGAGGATCAGGCCTTATCTCAAAAAGACGAACATGGTCACCGATGGCGAGAAGTTCAGTATTATTCTCTTTTAATTTAAGTCTGTTTTTGTTCATCCATGATTTTATCTCACTGATACACAGCACAGTTCGCGCTGAGAAATGTACTGGAAATTGGAAGGGACTGCAGCTGTCTGTAGTGCTGTATTATTAGCAAATTTGTGATAGTCAAAGTGATGTTTCTGAATGATGTAGGAGAGTGGCTGAGTGAACAAAGTGAAAAGAATGGGACCTAAAACAGATCCCTGTGGAACACCAAAAAGTAAGGGAGATGGCTTTGAGTAGAGACTTTGAACAGTAATAGACTGTGTACGTCCAGTAAGGTATGACTTGAACCACTGGAGAGCATTTGATCTGATACCAAAGGAAGTGGAAAGACGTTCAAGAAGAATGTCATGGTCAATAGTATCAAAAGCAGAAGACAGGTCTAAAAAGGCAGCATTGGAAACATCTGATCCATGTTAGTCAAGAGTAAGTCAGTTACAGCAAGCAAAGCAGTTTCAGTCCTGTGATACTTGCAGTAAGCCGATTGGTTTGTCTCCAGCAGACCATTTTCATTCAGATGCTTTAGAAGCTGTGACAGAACAACCTTTTCCAGAAGATGTGAGATAAATGGAAGGTTGGAGACTGGTCTGTAGTTTTGAAGAGAGTTTGGATCAAGATTACTCTTTTTAAGAAGAGAAATGACAATAGCATAGAACTGATGTATGTCCAATTGTATGCCTAGAGCGACGGTACATCAGCAGCTATTCTGGTATTGGAAAGATGTCTCTGTCTGTGGAAATAGACACAGTGTCTTTTCTTATCTGTCAGTGTGCACACACATGGACACACACAGTGACATGTCGGCGCATGCGTGCGCGCACACACATTGAAACACGCATCATGAGCAGAAGCTTACGTAGTGATTAACGTCCTTATGCACACGTAATGTGGGGGTGGGTGGGAGACAGAGACTGAGGGAGAGACAGAGACAGAGAGACACAGACTAACAGACAACCAGCCTGCACATAAACCCATGAGCTGGCCAGGTCCTGAAGTTCTACCTAGACTATGTTTTGCCTAGTCTATGTTTTTATACTAGTATCAGCCTATCATTGGAACAATCGTGGTTACAGTAAATGACATGTGTGTCTGCGTATCTTATCTTCAAAAGGAACGTATTTATAAAGCAAACAAATAAACAAATAAATAAAGGTCTGAATCAGAACACAATTGGCAACTCTTTATAAACTCGTCTCACATGACAGAAAGACCCCCCCCCCCCCTTCCCTCAGTCAATGCACAAAGCCTCAGCTGTCTGTCAACTAGGTGAAGACAATGTTTCCTTAATCATAGCCCCACCAGTCTGTCGTTCACTTCCGAGGAAAGAAAAGAAGCAATAGATGAAATTGCAAGTCTGCACACATGTGAACTGGGGGATCAGAAAAATCGTCAACCTGTAACCAACAGGTGAAGGTGTCCAGGTACCTGTCTCACCTGTCGGCGTCAACTGGTTCAGTGTTAGCCGCTACATTCTTTGACACTGCTGCCATCCTCCAAATGGCTCTGTCATGACTTTTGTGGACAACTTATTGAATATTTAGGCCACTGATGTTGGTTATGTTCTCGATGTATGAGATTGGAGGTCTACCTTTCTTCCTTTTTGCCACTGTTTTTCCTTGAAAAAAAAATGGTTGCCATGAGATCTGTGTTCTTGCTACGTGACACGTGGCCAATGTATTTTAGTCTTCTCTTGTTGATGTCTGCAAGTAATTTTCTGGTGGTATCATGTTTTTCCAGGACACTTTCAATACTTCTTCTGTCTGTCCATTTGACAAGTAGTAGTCTCCGATAAAACCACCTCCCTGCTGCCTCAATTCTTTTGCAATCAGCTTTTCTGAGAGTCCAGGCTTCGCTGATATAAATCATGATTGGCCAGACCAAACATTTTAAAAGTTTAATTTTCAGGCCTTTTGGTATGCCTCTGTCTTTTCAAAAAGAAGTCCAATGTTTACCTACTGTATTTCTGTTCCCATTCATTCAGCATCAAGTTGACTGAACGTGTAGAACCTGGAAAGGTGGGTAAAATAAAGTGTTCCGATGCTGATGAACATTAACGACATGATGAATAACACGTTCACTCAGTCTTTTTGAATCGACTGATCATAACAGTAAAAACGTAGCGGAAAGAAAAGCATTCCCAACAAGACTGCACTGGTCTGTGGTGTCTGAATCAATCTGTCTGCGTGTGCTTGAGGTGGGTGGGGGCGGGAGTGGGGATTCACAGGAGTGAGAACTTTGGACATCAACAGTGGATTTCCACAGAATAATATCACTCGTGGAAACGAACGCTGCTCCTTTTACAAGCTTAAAAAATCCATTTCTACTGTCACTCTGCCTTAGGCATAGTCGCCTCAATGAAAGGGAAACAATTCTTGGGTGATTTCTCTATTTATATGGATTATTCCCCTTACATTTCTGACTGCATGAGCTCAACACGTGCATATTTCTAAAGGGCGAAAAATAACACCTGGAAAACAAGAAAAAGAA
>JAPXFY010001040.1:5000-7500 GCA_030674185.1 Monoplex corrugatus
GTTCAGGTGGTCACACAGCTATAGCCTGCCTTGTTCCCTGGTTGACTGGTTCAGGTGGTCACACAGCCATAGCCTGCCTTGTTCCCTCGTTGACTGGTTCAGGTGGTCACACAGCCATAGCCTGCCTTGTTCCCTGATTGACTGGTTCAGGTGGTCACACAGCCATAACCTGCCTCGTTCACTGGCTGGTTCAGGTGGTCACACAGCCATAGCCTGCCTTGTTCCCTGACTGGTTCAGGTGGTCACACAGCCATAGCCTGCCTTGTTCCCTGGTTGACTGGTTCAGGTGGTCACACAGCCATAGCCTGCCTTGTTCACTGGTTGGTTAAGGTGGTCACACAACCATAGCCTGCCTTGTTCCCTGGTTGGTTCAGGTGGTCACACAGCCATAGCCTGCCTTGTTCCCTGGTTGTTTTAGGTGGTCACACAGCCATAGCCTGCCTTGTTCCCTGGTTGGTTCAGGTGGTCAGACAGCCATAGCCTGCCTTGTTTCCTGGTTGGATCAGGTGGTCACACAGCCATAGCCTGCCTTCTTCCTTGGCTGATTGGGTCAGGTGGTCACACAGCCGTAGCCTGCCTTGTTCCTTGGCTGATTGGGTCAGGTGGTCAGACAGCCATAGCCTGCCTTTTTCCTTGGCTGATTGGGTCAGGTGGTCAGACAGCCATAGCCTGCCTTTTTCCTTGGCTGATTGGGTCAGGTGGTCAGACAGCCATAGCCTGCCTTTTTCCTTGGCTGATTGGGTCAGGTGGTCACACAGCCATAGCCTGCCTTTTTCCTTGGCTGATTGGGTCAGGTGGTCAGACAGCCATAGCCTGCCTTGTTCCCTGGCTGGTTGGGTCAGGTGGTCACACAGCCATAGCCTGCCTTGTTCCTTGGCTGATTGGGTCAGGTGGTCACACAGCCATAGCCTGCCTTGTTCCTTGGCTGATTGGGTCAGGTGGTCACACAGCCATAGCCTGCCTCGTTCCCTGGTTGACTGGTTCAGGTGGTCACACAGCCATAGCCTGCCTTGTTCCCTGGCTGACTGGTTCAGGTGGTCACACAGCCATAGCCTGCCTTGTTCCCTGGCTGACTGGTTCAGGTGGTCACACAGCCATAGCCTGCCTCGTTCCCTGGTTGACTGGTTCAGGTGGTCACACAGCCATAGCCTGCCTTGTTCCCTGGCTGACTGGTTCAGGTGGTCACACAGCCATAGCCTGCCTCGTTCCCTGGTTGACTGGTTCAGGTGGTCACACAGCCATAGCCTGCCTTGTTCCCTGGCTGACTGGTTCAGGTGGTCACACAGCCATAGCCTGCCTTGTTCCCTGGTTGACTGGTTCAGGTGGTCACACAGCCATGTCATAATGCAGGCGTCAAGGGTTCAAATCTCTGGGGTACACGGATTTTTCTTCTTTCTTTCTTTTCTTTTTTCTTTTTCTTTTTTTTCTTTTTTGGTTTTTGAGTGGCTCTGTGGTCTAGTGTATGACTCTCAGCGTTGGATGGCACAGGTCCCGGGTTCAAATCCTGGACGACCCATCAGGTTTTTTCTTCCTGTGCTGGTCGCTTCTGTTGACAGTGGCGTGGACCCAAGACTTGATGTTTGATGTCTCGAGTTCAATCCCAGCCCCCAACGTACAGACTGCTCTGTGTGCCGCCCACTTTAACTCTTTGACTCCCGCACCCTATCCATCAACTGTAAAAACTTCACCTATGACTCCTTCACCCTATCCACCAACTGTAAAAACTTCACCCTTTGACTCCCACACCCTAGCCACCAACTGTAAAAACTTCACCCTTTGACTCCTTCACCCTATCCACCAACTGTAAAAACTTCACCCTTTGACTCCCTCACCCTATCCACCAACTGTAAAAACTTCACCCTTTGACTCTCTCACCCTATCCACCAACTGTAAAAACTTCACCCTTTGATTCCCTCACCCTATCCACCAACTGTAAAAACTTAACCCTTTGACTCCCACACCCTATCCACCAACTGTAAAATCTTCACCCTTTGACTCCCTCACCCTATCCACCAACTGTAAAAACTTCACCCTTTGACTCCCTCACCCTATCCATTAATTGTAACAACTTAACTCTTTCACTCCTCACCCTATCCATTAATTGTAAAAACTTAACTCTTTCACTCCCTCACCCTATCCATCAACTGTAAAAACTTCACCCTTTGACTCCCTCACCCTATCCATTAATTGTAAAAACTTCACCCTTTGACTCCCTCATCCTATCCATCAACTGTAAAAACTTCACCCTTTGACTCCCTCACCCTATCCATCAACTGTAAAAACTTCACCCTTTGACTCCCTCACCCTATCCACCAACTGTAAAATCTTCACCCTTTGACTCCCTCACCCTATCCACCAACTGTAAAAACTTCACCCTTTGACTCCCTCACCCTATCCATCAACTGTAAAAACTTCACCCTTTGACTCCCTCACCCTATCCACCAACTGTAAAAACTTCACCCTTTGACTCTCTCACCCTATCCACCAACTGTAAAAATCT
>JAPXFY010001040.1:12500-20000 GCA_030674185.1 Monoplex corrugatus
AGTAGTTATGTAGTGGTGAGTCAGTGTAATGTGAACTGTGTGGTCAATAGTTATGTATGGTGAGTCAGTGTAATGTGAGCTTGTGGTCAATAGTTATGTAGTGGTATCAGTGTAATGTGAGCGTGTGGTCAGTAGTTATTAGTGGTCATCTGTGTAATGTGAGCTGTTGGTCAGTATTATGTAGTGGTGGTCAGTCGTGTAAGTGAGCAGTGTGGTCAGTAGTTTTAGTGGTCAGTCAGTGTAATGTGAACTGTGAGGTCAATAGTTATGTAGTGGTCAGTCAGTGTAATGTGAACTGTGGTCAATAGTTATGTAGTGGTGATCAGTGTAATGTGAACTGTGTGGTCAATAGTTTTGTATGGTCAGTCATGCAATGTGAACTGTGTGGTCAGTAGTTATGTAGTGGTAGTCAGTGTAATGTGAACTGTGTGGTCAATAGTTATGTAGTGGCAGTCAGTGTAATGTGAACTGTGTGTCAGTATAGTAGTGGTGGTCAGTCAGTGTAATGTGAACTGTGTGGTCGTAGTTATGTAGTGGTCATCAGTGTAATGTGAACTGTGTGGTCATAGTTATGTAGGGTGAGTCAGTGCAATGTGAACTGTGTGGTCAATAGTTATTTAGTGGTCGTCGTAATGTGAACTGTGTGGTCAATAGTTATGTAGTGGTCAGTCAGTGTAATGTGAACTGTGTGGTCAATAGTTATGTAGTGGTGAGTCAGTGTATGTGAACTGTGTGTCAATAGTTATGTAAGGTCATCAGTGTAATGTGAACTGTGTGGTCAGTAGTTATGTAGTGGTATCAGTGTAATGTGAGCAGTGTTGTCAGTATTATGTAGTGGTGATCAGTGTAATGTGAACTGTGTGGTCATAGTTATGTAGTGGTCAGTCAGTGTAATGTGAACTGTGGTCAGTAGTTATGTAGTGGTCAGTCAGTGTAATGTGAGCAGTGTGGTCAATAGTTATGTAGTGGTGAGTCAGTGTAATGTGAACTTGTGGTGAATAGTTATGTAGTGGTCAGTCAGTGTAATTTTTGAACTGTGTGGTCATAGTTATGTAGTGGTCAGTCAGTGTAATGTGAACTGTGTGGTCAATAGTTATGTAGTGGTGAGTCAGTGTAATGTGAACTGTGTGGTCAATAGTTATGTAGTTGTCAGTCAGTGTAATGTGAGCAGTGTGGTCATAGTTATGTAGTGGTCAGTCAGTGTAATGTGAACTGTGTGGTCAATAGTTATGTAGTGGTCAGTCAGTGTAATGTGAACTGTGTGGTCAGTAGTTATGTAGTGGTCAGTCATGAATGTGAACTGTGTGGTCAATAGTTATGTAGTGGTCAGTCAGTGTAATGTGAACTGTGTGGTCAATAGTTATGTAGTGGTCAGTCAGTGTAATGTGAACTGTGTGGTCAATAGTTATGTAGTGGTCAGTCAGTGTAATGTGAACTGTGTGGTCAGTGATTATGTAGTGGTGCAGTCAGTGTAATGTGAACTGTGTGGTCAATAGTTATGTAGTGGTGAGTCAGTGTAATGTGACAGTGTGGTCAATAGTTATGTAGTGGTGGTCAGTCAGTGTAATGTGAACTGTGTGGTCAGTAGTTATGTAGTGGTCAGTCAGTGTAATGTGAACTGTGTGGTCAATAGTTATGTAGTGGTCAGTCAGTGTAATGTGAACTGTGTGGTCAATAGTTATGTAGTGGTCAGTCAGTGTAATGTGAACTGTGTGGTCAATAGTTATGTAGTGGTCAGTCAGTGTAATGTGAACTGTGTGGTCAATAGTTATGTAGTGGTGCAGTCAGTGTAATGTGAACTGTGTGGTCAATAGTTATGTAGTGGTCAGTCAGTGTAATGTGAACAGTGTGGTCAGTAGTTATGTAGTGGTCAGTCAGTGTAATGTGAGCAGTGTGGTCAGTAGTTATGTAGTGGTGAGTCAGTGTAATGTGAGTAGTGTGGTCAATAGTTATGTAGTGGTCAGTCAGTGTAATGTGAGCTGTGTGGTCAATAGTTATGTAGTGGTGAGTCAATGTAATGTGAGCAGTGTGGTCAATAGTTATGTAGTGGTCAGTCAGTGTAATGTGAACTGTGTGGTCAGTAGTTATGTAGTGGTCAGTCATGTGTAATGTGAGCAGTGTGGTCAATAGTTATGTAGTGGTCAGTCAGTGTAATGTGAGCTGTGTGGTCAGTAGTTATGTAGTGGTAGTCAGTGTAATGTGAACTGTGTGGTCAATAGTTATGTAGTGGTGTTCAGTGTAATGTGAGCTGTGTGGTCAATAGTTATGTAGTGGTGAGTCAGTGTAATGTGAGCATGTGTGGTCAGTAGTTATGTAGTGGTCAGTCAGTGTAATGTGACTGTGTGGTCAGTAGTTATGTAGTGGTGGTCAGTCAGTGTAATGTGAGCTGTGTGGTCAGTAGTTATGTAGTGGTCAGTCAGTGTAAATGTGAGCTGTGTGGTCAGTAGTTATGTA
Organism: Monoplex corrugatus; assembly: GCA_030674185.1. NCBI lineage: Eukaryota > Metazoa > Mollusca > Gastropoda > Littorinimorpha > Ranellidae > Monoplex > Monoplex corrugatus. Next base: position 14,955 of record JAPXFY010001040.1, read on the forward strand.
GTGGTCAGTCAGTGTAATGTGAGCAGTGTGGTCAGTAGTTATGTAGTGGTCAGTCAGTGTAATGTGAGCAGTGTGGTCAATAGTTATGTAGTGGTGAGTCAGTGTAATGTGAACTGTGTGGTCAATAGTTATGTAGTGGTCAGACAGTGCAATGTGAACTGTGTGGTCTATAGTTATGTAGTAGTCAGTCAGTGTAATGTGAACTGTGTGGTCAATAGTTATGTAGTGGTGAGTCAGTGTAATGTGAACTGTGTGGTCAACAGTTATGTAGTGGTCAGTCAGTGTAATGTGAACTGTGTGGTCAATAGTTATGTAGTGGTCAGTCAGTGTAATGTGAACTGTGTGGTCAATAGTTATGTAGTGGTGAGTCAGTGTAATGTGAGCTGTGTGGTCACTAGTTATGTAGTGGTCAGTCAGTGTAATGTGAACTGTGTGGTCAATAGTTATGTAGTGGTCAGTCAGTGTAATGTGAACTGTGTGGTCAGTAGTTATGTAGTGGTGGTCAGTCAGTGTAATGTGAACTGTGTGGTCAGTAGTTATGTAGTGGTCAGTCAGTGTAATGTGAACTGTGTGGTCAATAGTTATGTAGTGGTCAGTCAGTGCAATGTGAACTGTGTGGTCAATAGTTATGTAGTGGTCAGTCAGTGTAATGTGAACTGTGTGGTCAATAGTTATGTAGTGGTCAGTCAGTGTAATGTGAACTGTGTGGTCAATAGTTATGTAGTGGTGAGTCAGTGTAATGTGAGCTGTGTGGTCAATAGTTATGTAGTGGTCAGTCAGTGTAATGTGAACTGTGTGGTCAATAGTTATGTAGTGGTCAGTCAGTGTAATGTGAACTGTGTGGTCAGTAGTTATGTAGTGGTGGTCAGTCAGTGTAATGTGAACTGTGTGGTCAGTAGTTATGTAGTGGTCAGTCAGTGTAATGTGAACTGTGTGGTCAATAGTTATGTAGTGGTCAGTCAGTGCAATGTGAACTGTGTGGTCAATAGTTATGTAGTGGTGAGTCAGTGTAATGTGAACTGTGTGGTCAATAGTTATGTAGTGGTCAGTCAGTGTAATGTGAACTGTGTGGTCAATAGTTATGTAGTGGTGAGTCAGTGTAATGTGAACTGTGTGGTCAATAGTTATGTAGTGGTCAGTCAGTGTAATGTGAACTGTGTGGTCAATAGTTATGTAGTGGTGAGTCAGTGTAAGTGAACTGTGTGGTCAATAGTTATGTAGTGGTGAGTCAGTGTAATGTGAACGTGTGGTCAGTAGTTATGTAGTGGTGAGTCAGTGTAATGTGACCAGTGTGGTCAGTAGTTATGTAGTGGTCAGTCAGTGTAATGTGAACTGTGTGGTCAGTAGTTATGTAGTGGTCAGTCAGTGTAATGTGAACTGTGTGGTCAGTAGTTATGTAGTGGTCAGTCAGTGTAATGTGAGCAGTGTGGTCAATAGTTATGTAGTGGTGAGTCAGTGTAATGTGAACTGTGTGGTCAATAGTTATGTAGTGGTGAGTCAGTGTAATGTGAACTGTGTGGTCAGTAGTTATGTAGTGGTCAGTCAGTGTAATGTGAACTGTGTGGTCAATAGTTATGTAGTGGTGAGTCAGTGTAATGTGAGCAGTGTGGTCAATAGTTATGTAGTGGTCAGTCAGTGTAATGTGAACTGTGTGGTCAATAGTTATGTAGTGTGTCAGTCAGTGTAATGTGACTGTGTGGTCAATAGTTATGTAGTGGTCAGTCAGTGTAATGTGAACTGTGTGTCAATAGTTATGTAGTTGGTCAGTCAGTGTAATGTGAGACTGTGTGGTCAATAGTTATGTAGTGGTAGTCAGTGTAATGTGAACTGTGTGGTCAATAGTTATGTAGTGGTGAGTCAGTGTAATGTGAACTGTGTGGTCAATAGTTATGTAGTGGTGAGTCAGTGTAATGTGAACTGTGTGGTCAATAGTTATGTAGTGGTGAGTCAGTGTAATGTGAGCAGTGTGGTCATAGTTATGTAGTGGTCAGTCAGTGTAATGTGAGCTGTGTGGTCAATAGTTATGTAGTGGTGAGTCAGTGTAATGTGAGCAGTTTGGTCATAGTTATGTAGTGGTCAGTCAGTGTAATGTGAACTGTGGGTCAAGTAGTTATGTAGTGGTCAGTCAGTGTAATGTGAACAGTGTGGTCATAGTTATGTAGTGGTCAGTCAGTGTAATGTGAACTGTGTGGTCAGTAGTTATGTAGTGGTCAGTCAGTGTAATGTGAACTGTGTGGTCATAGTTATGTAGTGGTCAGTCAGTGTAATGTGAACTGTGTGGTCAATAGTTATGTAGTGGTGAGTCAGTGTAATGTGAACTGTGTGGTCAGTAGTTATGTAGTGGTCAGTCAGTGTAATGTGAACTGTGTGGTCAGTAGTTATGTAGTGTGTCAGTCAGTGTAATGTGAGCAGTGTGGTCAATAGTTATGTAGTGGTGCAGTCAGTGTAATGTGAACTGTGGGTCAATAGTTATGTAGTGGTCAGTCAGTGTAATGTGAACTGTGTGGTCAATAGTTATGTAGTGGTCAGTCAGTGTAATGTGAACTGTGTGGTCAATAGTTATGTAGTGGTCAGTCAGTGTAATGTGAACTGTGTGGTCAATAGTTATGTAGTGGTCAGTCAGTGTAATGTGAACTGTGTGTCATAGTTATGTAGTGTAGTCAGTGAATGTGACTGTGTCAGTAGTTATGTAGTGGTCAGTCAGTGTAATGTGAACTGTGTGGTCAGTAGTTATGTAGTGGTCAGTCAGTGTAATGTGAACTGTGTGGTCAATAGTTATGTAGTGGTCAGTCAGTGTAATGTGAGCAGTGTGGTCAATAGTTATTGTAGTGGTCAGTCAGTGTAATGTGAACTGTGTGGTAATAGTTATGTAGTGGTCAGTCAGTGTAATTGTGAACTGTGTGGTCAATAGTTATGTAGTGGTAGTCAGTGTAATGTGAACTGTGTGGTCAATAGTTATGTAGTGGTCAGTCAGTGTAATGTGAACTGTGTGGTCAATAGTTATGTAGTGGTCAGTCAGTGTAATGTGAAGCATGTGTGGTCAATAGTGTTATTTGTAGTGGTCAGTCAGTGTAATGTGAACTGTGTGGTCAATAGTTATGTAGTGGTCAGTCAGTGTAATGTGAACGTGTGGTCAATAGTTATGTAGTGGTGAGTCATGTAATGTGAACTGTGTGGTCAGATAGTTATGTAGTGGTCAGTCAGTGTAATTGTGAACTGTGTGTCAGTTTTTTTAGTGTAATGTGAACTGTGTGGTCAATAGTTATGTAGTGGTGAGTCAGTGTAATGTGACTGTGTGGTCAATAGTTATGTAGTGTCAGTCAGTGTAATGTGAACTGTGTGGTCAATAGTTATGTAGTGGTCAGTCAGTGTAATGTGAACTGTGTGGTCAGTAGTTATGTAGTGGGTCAGTCAGTGTAATGTGAACTGTGTGGTCAGTAGTTATGTAGTGGTCAGTCAGTGTAATGTGAACTGTGTGGTCAATAGTTATGTAGTGGTCAGTCAGTGTAATGTGAACTGTGTGGTCAATATTTATGTAGTGGTGAGTCAGTGTAATGTGAACTGTGTGGTCAATAGTTATGTAGTGGTCAGTCAGTGTAATGTGAACTGTGTGGTCAATAGTTATGTAGTGGTGAGTCAGTGTAATGTGAACTGTGTGGTCAATAGTTATGTAGTGGTCAGTCAGTGTAATGTGAACTGTGTGGTCAATAGTTATGTAGTGGTGAGTCAGTGTAATGTGAACTGTGTGGTCAATAGTTATGTAGTGGTGAGTCAGTGTAATGTGAACTGTGTGGTCAGTAGTTATGTAGTGGTGAGTCAGTGTAATGTGACCAGTGTGGTCAGTAGTTATGTAGTGGTCAGTCAGTGTAATGTGAACTGTGTGGTCATAGTTATGTAGTGGTCAGTCAGTGTAATGTGAACTGTGTGGTCAGTAGTTATGTAGTGGTCAGTCAGTGTAATGTGAGCAGTGTGGTCAATAGTTATGTAGTGGTGAGTCAGTGTAATGTGAACTGTGTGTCAATAGTTATGTAGTGGTGAGTCAGTGTAATGTGAACTGTGTGGTCAGTAGTTATGTAGTGGTCAGTCAGTGTAATGTGAACTGTGTGGTCAATAGTTATGTAGTGGTGAGTCAGTGTAATGTGAGCAGTGTGGTCAATAGTTATGTAGGGTCAGTCAGTGTAATGTGAACTGTGTGGTCAGTAGTTATGTAGTGGTGAGTCAGTGTAATGTGAGCAGTGTTGTCAGTAGTTATGTAGTGGTGAGTCAGTGTAATGTGAACTGTGTGGTCAGTAGTTATGTAGTGGTCAGTCAGTGTAATGTGAACTGTGTGGTCAGTAGTTATGTAGTGGTCAGTCAGTGTAATGTGAGCGTGTGGTCAATAGTTATGTAGTGGTGAGTCAGTGTAATGTGAACTCTGTGGTGAATAGTTATGTAGTGGTCAGTCAGTGTAATATTTTGAACTGTGTGGTCAGTGTATATGTAGTAGGTCAGTCAGTGTAATGTGAACTGTGTGGTCAATAGTTATGTAGTGGTGAGTCAGTGTAATGTGAACTGTGTGGTCAATAGTTATGTAGTTGTCAGTCAGTGTAATGTGAGCAGTGTGGTCAATAGTTATGTAGTGGTCAGTCAGTGTAATGTAACTGTGTGGTCAATAGTTATGTAGTGGTAAGTCAGTGTAATGTGAACTGTGTGGTCAGTAGTTATGTAGTGGTGAGTCAATGCAATGTGAACTGTGTGGTCAATAGTTATGTAGTGGTCAGTCAGTGTAATGTGAACTGTGTGGTCAATAGTTATGTAGTGGTCAGTCAGTGTAATGTGAACTGTGTGGTCAATAGTTATGTAGTGGTCAGTCAGTGTAATGTGAGCATGTGTGGTCAGTGATTATGTAGTGGTGAGTCAGTGTAATGTGAACTGTGTGGTCAATAGTTATGTAGTGGTGAGTCAAGTGTAATGTGAACAGTGTGGTCAATAGTTATGTAGTGGTGAGTCAGTGTAATGTGAACTGTGTGGTCAGTAGTTATGTAGTGGTCATGAGTGTAATGTGAA
>JAPXFY010001040.1:35000-42163 GCA_030674185.1 Monoplex corrugatus
TGATCTACTTTATAAAGATCTAATTGTCACAGTTTGTGGTCAGTTTATCGACATTGTTTGTGGTCAGTTGATCTACTTTATAAAGATATAATTGTCACAGTTTGTGGTCAGTTTATCTACTTTATAAAGATCTAATTGTCACAGTTTGTGGTCAGTTTATCTACTTTATAAAGATCTAATTGTCACAGTTTGTGGTCAGGTTATCTACTTTATAAAAATCTAGTTTCAATAGTTCAAACTTTCAATACTGTGCAAACATATCACCAGTATTGATATGACAATCTCAATTTTGCCATCTACAATCAACTAAAATTTGTTTGAACGTTTTTATGAAAGACGTTATAAAGCCACACTCTGATTTTCCCAGACGTATAAAAATCCGTAAGTATTTAAGATATCACGGATTTTGAGGCTCAATTTATTTTCCTCTGTTGGTTACATTTAATAGCATTTTGGTATAACTTATAACAGTCTCTCTTTCCTTTAATAGCATTTTGGTATAACTTATAAGACAGTCTCTCTTTCCTTTAATAGCATTTTGGTATAATTATAAGACAGTCTCTCTTTCCTTTAATAGCATTTTGGTATAACTTATAAGACAGTCTCTCTTTCCTTTAATAGCATTTTGGTATAACTTATAAGACAGTCTCTCTTTCCTTTAATAGCATTTTGGTATAACTTATAAGACAGTCTCTCTTTCCTTTAATAGCATTTTGGTATAACTTATAAGACAGTCTCTCTTTCCTTTAATAGCATTTTGGTATAACTTATAAGACAGTCTCTCTTTCCTTTAATAGCATTTTGGTATAAATTATAAGACAGTCTCTCTTTCCTTTAATAGCATTTTGGTATAACTTATAAGACAGTCTCTCTTTCCTTTAATAGCATTTTGGTATAACTTATAAGACAGTCTCTCTTTCCTTTAATAGCATTTGGTATAACTTATAAGACAGTCTCTCTTTCCTTTAATAGCATTTTGGTATAACTTATAAGACAGTCTCTCTTTCCTTTAATAGCATTTTGGTATAACTTATAAGACAGTCTCTCTTTCCTTTAATAGCATTTTGGTATAACTTATAAGACAGTCTCTCTTTCCTTTAATAGCATTTTGGTATAACTTATAAGACAGTCTCTCTTTCCTTTAATAGCATTTTGGTATAAATTATAAGACAGTCTCTCTTTCCTTTAATAGCATTTTGGTATAACTTATAAGACAGTCTCTCTTTCCTTTAATAGCATTTTGGTATAACTTATAAGACAGTCTCTCTTTCCTTTAATAGCATTTTGGTATAACTTATAAGACAGTCTCTCTTTCCTTTAATAGCATTTTGGTATAACTTATAAGACAGTCTCTCTTTCCTTTAATAGCATTTTGGTATAACTTATAAGACAGTCTCTCTTTCCTTTAATAGCATTTTGGTATAACTTATAAGACAGTCTCTCTTTCCTTTAATAGCATTTTGGTATAACTTATAAGACAGTCTCTCTTTCCTTTAATAGCATTTTGGTATAACTTATAAGACAGTCTCTCTTTCCTTTAATAGCATTTTGGTATAACTTATAAGACAGTCTCTCTTTCCTTTAATAGCATTTTGGTATAACTTATAAGACAGTCTCTCTTTCCTTTAATAGCATTTTGGTATAACTTATAAGACAGTCTCTCTTTCCTTTAATAGCATTTTGGTATAACTTATAAGACAGTCTCTCTTTCCTTTAATAGCATTTTGGTATAACTTATAAGACAGTCTCTCTTTCCTTTAATAGCATTTTGGTATAACTTATAAGACAGTCTCTCTTTCCTCATTTTCCTTAGTTTTAGCCAGTATGGAATGCAACAAACTCTTGAATTTACAGCCAAGGGAAATCTTGCCAACTCAACCATATATGAAATCGTTTGGTATTCTAATGTTAACCCCTAAATATTTCTTTAATGTTAACCCCTAAATATTTTCTTTAATGTTAACCCTTAAATATTTCTTTAATGTTAACCCCTAAATATTTGTTTAATGTTAACCCTAAATATTTCTTTAATGTTAACCCCTAAATATTTCTTCAATGTTAACCCCTAAATATTTCTTCAATGTTAACCCCTAAATATTTGTTTAATGTTAACCCCTAAATATTTCTTCAATGTTAACCCCTAAATATTTCTTCAATGTTAACCCCTAAATATTTCTTCAATGTTAACCCCTAAATATTTGTTTAATGTTAACCCCTAAATATTTGTTTAATGTTAACCCCTAAATATTTGTTTAATGTTAACCCTAAATATTTGTTTAATGCTAACCCCTAAATATTTCTTTAATGTTAACCCCTAAATATTTGTTTAATGTTAACCCCTAAATATTTCTTTAATGTTAACCCCTAAATATTTCTTTAATGTTAACCCCTAAATATTTGTTTAATGTTAACCCCTAAATATTTGTTTAATGTTAACCCTAAATATTTCTTTAATGTTAACCCCTAAATATTTGTTTAATGTTAACCCCTAAATATTTCTTTAATGTTAACCCCTAAATATTTCTTTAATGTTAACCCCTAAAGAGTTCTTTAATGTTAACCCCTAAAGAGTTCTTCAACATAAACAATTGAACACTTTCAATCACCAAAGTCACTTTGTCTAAACGCCGTATTTTTTAAACATACAGTAAAAGTGGTTGAATTAAGTATCAAACAATTTCACAAATATTTTAATGAATTAATATTTAGTTTATTCAGTTTACTTAGAATACTGAAGGCAGCTCGTTTCGCTCTACTTGCTAAGTCTTGACATACAAAATTAAAACTAATTCCTGTTGAGAACTATATTCCTAAATACCGATATGAGTTTACAACAGCCATCCTTGTATTGTTATAGAGCCATCCTTGTATTGTATTGGCTAAAACTCCACCTTTCCTAAAGACCATTACAGTGCTCTTGTCCATGTTTACTTTAAGCTGTAATTGACACGTTGCTCTATAGAGACTGTCTAGTTGTGTCTGTAAACCAACTGCAGTTTCTGAGAATAAAACAATGTCATTCGCGAACAATATAATAAACAGTTCAATCAATCGATTACTCAGACTTGCGCCTTGGCTACAATTATTAATAATTTCGAGAGCAAGTTCATCTATAAACAAAGAAAAAAGAATGGGACTACACACATCACCTTGTTTCACACCATTTGTACATGTAATGCAACTAGTAAACTGCCAACAACACCGCACTCTTGCTTTCAAGAGATGAAGAAAGAAGAAGATGCCACAAAATTCCAGAAAGCAGTCCAGCAAGGCCAACAGGGGCAGTGGACGACTTGCAAACATACACTCCAAAGACGTCTGAGTGGAATGACTTGTGGCATGTGACGCCTCTCAGAATCAGTTTCATCCTCAGATCTGTGTATGACCTCCTGCCCTCAAATGCTAATCTGGTGAAATGGGGGAAATCAGATAACCCTGCTTGCCCGCTCTGCCAGGACAGACAGACAGTGGACCATGTCCTGAGCTCATGCAAGGTAGAACTAACCCAAGGAGGGTACACATGGAGGCACACTCAAGTTCTTCAAGAGATCGCAAAAGCAATCAGCACAACGACCAGCTCTGCCAGAGGAAAAGAAAACTTGCCACCAGAAGCTCCAACAACCTTCTGCACGGAAGGAAACAGAAAACTGTGGCCTAAAAAAGATGTGACACCCACAGCATAGAAACAGGAATAATGGACGAAACAGAGGTCTGTGAGTGCACAGCAGATCTCCCGCAATAGAAAAACCCAATCACCCAGATATCATCAGCAAGACTGGCATGACACCGGACATAGTTATCCACTCCCATTCATCCAAACAAGTGATTCTGAGCGAACTCACTTTACAATACCAAAGTAGAATGGAGGAAGCCCATATCTACAAGACTGAAAAGTATGCCACTCTAGTCAGCAACTTGAGGACATCTGGTTTTCAAGCCAAAATCCTCACCATAGAGGTTGGAGTAAGGGGGTTGATAGGCACATCAGTCAAAGGGGGTTGATAGACACATCAGCTAAAGGGTGTTGATAGACGCATCAGACAAAGGGGGTTGATAGGCACATCAGTCAAAGGGGGTTGATAGGCACATCAGACAAAGGGGGTTGTTAGACACATCAGTCAAAGGGGGTTGATAGACACATCAGACAAAGGGGGTTGACAGACACATCAGTCAAAGGGGGTTGATAGGCACATCAGTCAAAGGGGGTTGATAGACACATCAGTCAAAGGGGGTTGATAGACACATCAGTCAAAGGGGGTTGATAGGCACATCAGTCAAAGGGGGTTGATAGACACATCAGTCAAAGGGGGTTGATAGGCACATCAGTCAAAGGGGGTTGATAGGCACATCAGTCAAAGGGGGTTGATAGACACATCAGTCAAAGGGGGTTGATAGACACATCAGTCAAAGGGGGTTGATAGACACATCAGACAAAGGGGGTTGATAGACACATCAGACAAAGGGGGTTGATAGACACATCAGCTAAAGGGGGTTGATAGACACATCAGACAAAGGGGGTTGACAGACACATCAGACAAAGGGGGTTGACAGACACATCAGACAAAGGGGGTTGATAGACACATCAGTCAAAGGGGGTTGACAGACACATCAGACAAAGGGGGTTGACAGACACATCAGACAAAGAGGGTTGACAGACACATCAGACAAAGGGGGTTGATAGACACATCAGCGTATAATCTCATGAATCAGATCTCGATCTCGGGGAGAGAAGAAGGACCAGAGCCCTAAAGGCAATGGCAGAAACAGCAGGAAAAAAACTCCAGCTGGATCTGGACCAGGAGGAACAAAAGTGATTTTCATAAAGTTTAAAATTCCCCTATGTGTTGCTGGTGACCCATAGAAAGTAGTTAAGACATCCGTCATAAAGGTGACTTTGCCTTCAGACACCTGACCACCCAGGATGCGCGGGTTCCATTCCAGGAGCAGGAAAAAATGGCGACAGCAGAGGGGGCATCCGGATGTCATGACCTGGATGTGGCCCGGTCCCTTACAGTGTCAGGAGTTGGGGCACAAAACACTTGCTTGACGGGGGGTTGGGGCACAAAACACTTGCTTGACGGGGTGTAGGGCACAAAACACTTGCTTGACGGGGGGGGGGGGGGGGGGATGGGGCACAAAACACATGCTTGACGGGGGGTAGGGCACAAAACACTTGCTTGACGGGGGGGTGGGGCACAAAACACATGCTTGACGGGAGGTAGGGCACAAAACACTTGCTTGACGGGGGGTGGGGCACAAAACACTTGCTTGACGGGGGGTAGGGCACAAAACACTTGCTGGACGGGGGGTAGGTCACAAAACACTTGCTGGACAGGGGGTAGGGCACAAAACACTTGCTGGACGGGGGGTAGGTCACAAAACACTTGCTGGACAGGGGGTAGGGCACAAAACACTTGCTGGACGGGGGTTGGGCACAAAACACTTGCTGGACGGGGGGTAGGGCACAAAACACTTGCTGGACGGGGGGTAGGGCACAAAACACTTGCTTGACCGGGGGTAGGGCACAAAACACTTGCTGGACGGGGGGTAGGGTACAAAACACTTGCTGGACGGGGGGTAGGGCACAAAACACTTGCTTGACGGGGGGTGGGGCACAAAACACTTGCTGGACGGGGGGTAGGGCACAAAACACTTGCTGGACGGGGGGTAGGGCACAAAACACTTGCTTGACGGGGGGTGGGGCACAAAACACTTGCTTGACGGGGGTAGGGCACAAAACACTTGCTTGACGGGGGGTGGGGCACAAAACACTTGCTTGACGGGGGGTAGGGCACAAAACACTTGCTGGACGGGGGGTAGGGCACAAAACACTTGCTGGACGGGGGATGTGGGCACAAAACACTTGCTGGACAGGGGGTAGGGCACAAAACACTTGCTGGACGGGGGGTAGGGCACAAAACACTTGCTGGACGGGGGGTAGGGCACAAAACACTTGCTTGACCGGGGGTAGGGCACAAAACACTTGCTGGACGGGGGGTAGGGCACAAAACACTTGCTGGACGGGGGGTAGGGCACAAAACACTTGCTTGACGGGGGGTAGGGCACAAAACACTTGCTTGACGGGGGGTACTCCTCCAAGGACCTTCTGCTGTCTGGCTGTCCTCAGAGTTTTGTACTATTTATACAGAAACACACATACTTCTTTAACAATACAGGCCATACAAGTTTTCCTGAAACTGAATCAAATGCCTTTACGAAGTCAATGAAGGCTGCATACAGCTTTGTGTTATAGATAAATTGTTTCTGAATAATTGCCAGTAATGTAAACCGATACCCTCAGCCGATACCCGCTTATTTCGAATCCCAACTTTTCGAACAAAATCATATGGTGAGCGATCCTTTTCTTTTCAAGCCCCTTCCTCATGGAATTCACTTCCCTACCCGCTGAGGCACAAAACAAGTCTTCAGTCATTTAAATCTGGCTTGAAAACGCATCTCTTTCCTCTCTGAAATTTATTAACCTAAAAGAGCTATGCTGTCTGCGCGCTAGCGTGCTTCTGTGTATGTTATTGCTGTGCGCCTATAGATATGTCTCGGGGTGGGAGGAGGATATGTGTGTGTGTGCCAGAGAGTAGGTACTAATATTTGATATTATTAACGGTGTGTATGTGCTTGTGGGATGGAGTGACAGAGGTCCGCCATGTATGATGAAAATTATATTAGGCCTATGTTTCTATGTTCGATGTAATGTGTATTGTACAGTTTGTAAGCGCTTAGGGCTTTCCAGAAAGATTAGGCGCTCTAAATGCCCTTAATAATAATAATAATGTAAACATGTGATCAATTGTTGAATAATTCTTTTTAAAACCTGCCTGGTATTCGCCTGTGATATTGCTGTGGTCAAGCCATTCCTGTAACCTTGAATTGATAACAGAGCTGTACAGTTTGCTGCTGATGTTACTCAAAGAAATACCTCTGTAGTTATTAGGATCACTGCTGTTTCCCTTTTTAAATAAAGGAAGAATGATGGATTCTGTCCAGTTATCGGGATATTGACCAGTATTGAATAAAATATTGAAAAATTCAATTAGGAAATTCACCACCTCATCTCCTCCATTTTTCAAGAGCTCCCCAAATATACAATCTGGTCCTGTTGCTTTTCCACGATCAAATTTCTTAATGATAATAAAACTTCGTATTTG
>JAPXFY010001041.1:17500-22500 GCA_030674185.1 Monoplex corrugatus
ACACACACAAACACGCGCACGCGCACACACACACGCGCACACACACGCACACACAAAATTCCAGATTTTTTTTACTTCTCAAAAAGCTGTGCTGAAGTTTGGTGTTTGTTCAAGACAGATCTGTCCACTCCAGTCTGAAAACATTTGTCCAGAATTCCCTTAACCTGCGCAAAAATCTATATGCTTGCAACCTCCTTCCCCTCATGGGTTACCAGGGGTTCTTTCGTATAAGTAGTACCCCACCATTCTGGAAATTCTGTATTAGAAATTTCCTCTTTTCTGTCACTCTCTTTGTTTCTTTCTTCCTCCTTTGCGTTCTGTCATATCTTTCTATTATTTTCTGCCTTGCTGGTCCATTTACCCATATGTGATGATCAGGGACTGGGTCCAAGGTGTTGGCCACTCACCTGTCCGCCAGATCTTATTGCAGATGATGAGTAACATATCTATCATGGCCTCTCCTCCTGCCTGGACCAGTTCTGAGGGAATGTTGTCCATTCCTGCCGACTTGCCTTTCTTCAATGATTTTACTGCAGCTTCAACTTCTTCTCGCACGATGGGGTAGCTGTCGTTGTTGGTTGGTGGAGGAACGTCTAGCACCTTGGGATCTCCTGTTGTTGTGTGTGTGTATAATTCGGAGCAGTACTCTGTCCACCTCTGCAGAATCTCTTGATCTTCTGTGAGACATTTCCCTGCTTTGTTCTGTATGGTAGTGGTTCTGCCTTGTTTTGAGCTTGCTAGTTCTTTCACAAGCTGGTAGGCTTTCTTGCTGTTATTTTTCTGCAGGTTTGCTTCGATATCTTGGCATTGTTCTTCAATCCATGTTTCCTTTGCTTTCATCATGCCTTCTTTAGCTTGTTGGTTGGCTTTTCTGTATAGTTTAGCACCTTCATCCGTACTCTTCTTTTGCTTTAGTTCTCTGCGTTTGTCGCTCAGCTTTAGTACTTCTTCCGTGACCCAGGGCATCTTTGTTGGTCAGTGTTTTCCAAGGATGTCGTTGGCTGCTTCGGTCACGGCAGTGTTGAAGTTGTTGATCAGAGTGTCTACTTCGGTGTCCACATTGTCAAGGACGAGGAGAGGAGCAAACTTCCCTCCTATCGTTGCTTGGAAGTTTTCAACTATGTTGGGGTCTTTGAGCTTCTCAAGATTGAACTTAATTCTTATGTTGCCCTGTTTCTTCATCCTCTGGAGGCGGAGTTTGAAGGTCATCATTACAAGCTCATTATCGCTTCCAATGTCGGCTCCTGGAAAGCTCCTGGTCTTTGCGATGTTAACACTTGACTGGAAGCGTCTTTTAACCATGATGTAGTCGATCTGACTGTGGTATTTTTCTCCTGGGCTGTGCCATGTCCAGCGTCTAGATGGCTTGATATATATATATATATATATATATATATATATATATATATATATATATATATATATATATATATATATATATATACTTTATTTTGCCGTAGTTATGTTTACATTGGTATTCAGGTATGTTTTTTCAATCCCCTTGTGGTAAATTGGACGGAGTGGTTAACGCCACAGGCAAATCTTTAGATTATGATCGCAAATGCATTCATGTGTGTAATTAATTTTCTTCTGCAGGTGTTTTTTTTTTTTTCTTCTTAATAATGTTTTTGTGAGGTATGGTGTACGTTTTGAGATGGTTATGGTCCGGATATGGCTCTGCGCAGTCGGCTGGGCTTTAAGCAACAACAATAACAAAGTGCAATACGCTTGCACGGCCTTGAAGAAGGGAGGACGGGAGAGGGACCTATGAAACACTAAGCCGACACCACCAGAATGATGAAAACATTAAGACGGGCAGCGAACAAGCCTGAATTCTGCAGAATTGGACTGGACTCGAGATTAACCCTTTGACTCCTGCACCCTGTCCACCAGCATTCTGTACTGTCAACCATGCTAGCAAAGCAAAAACTTAACCCTTTGACTCCCTCACCCTATCCACCAGCTTCCTTGCAGGAAGCTGGTGGATAGGGTGAGGGAGTCAAAGGGTTAAGTTTTTGCAGCTGGTGGACAGAGTGCGGGAGCCAAAGGGTTAAGCACCATGAGCCGTTGAGCATCCGACACCTCCTACTCGATTTGCTGGGACTTGTACGATGTGAAACAAAAGCACTATACCCGGCGGGACTCCTTAAAGAACCTCTTCCGAGACGTCCCTCCTGATGCAGTTTTTCCAGTTTTCACAAGAGATCAGTAGATTTCACTTGATGTGCTTTTACGTGTTTTTCTTTAATGGCGTTTTAGATTTGCAAGGTTGACGGTGAACATGCATGTTTTTTTTTACTGTTGTCTTTCATCTTACGGTCTCAAGTCCATATACCTCTGACCGAAACTCTCTCGAAGTTGATCGACTCTTCTCATCGGCGTATGATTCGCTCGGCACTCGGCCATCTACTGGCCAGAGAAAATCTCCACCAAGGCGCTCTACTCTCGGACTAAGCTCTCACCCTTGAGCAAGACCCTTCGAAGACGCCGACTGAGACTGATCGGGCACAGCCTTCGAATACAGACAAGGTGTCCCACTCCCCCTGGGTGACATATTTGTCTGCCAACCTCAGCGACCGTGTCAACCTTCGACGTGGACAAGGCAGAACCCTGACTCTGAAGGCTGATGTTACGAATGATCTTGACCTCCTCGGCGTTTCCCCAGCAATTGTCATGAACATGAACATGAACAGCATCCAATTTTCACAGTTGATTGGTTCGCTCTAATTTGCTGAGCGTTAAATATATATATATAATTATATATATATATATATATATATATATATATATATATATATATATATATATATTATCTTAACGGGTTGTTCTTTTCTTTTTGACGTGGTGTTAGCCCTGATATGGCTTAAATGGTCGGCGGGGCTATAAGCAATATGAACAGAACGGACTCGAGATTCAGGTCTCGAGTCCAGAGCTTATATCAAAAGTGCCAGAAGATGGATGAAAATGAAAAGGATTTCCTGAACCAGGCTCGATCCTCCGCAGTCAAAACTGGAAGGCGAGAACTTATGGCCAAATATTATCAGCCCCCCCCCCCTCCTCCACCCCCCCCCCCCTCAAAACAAAACAAAAAAGCGGCTCAGAAGGCACAAGTGCTTGGTCTTGGCAGGTTTCAGTGCAAGCGGGGGACGCAGTTGTCACCCTTGTTGACACAGCCTCTTTAGTGTTGACCAAACAGCCGGCGACTCCCTGTGTGATAGTTTTCATAATCTGCCGTCCGGAAAAACCTGAACCGATATGTTATCACAGCTTTGGACACACACGGAGAGAGAGAGAGAGAGAGAGAGAGAGAGAGAGAGAGAGAGAGAGAGAGAGAGGAGAGAGAGAGAATAAGGAAGGTAGAGAGAGAGAAGAAGGGAAAGAGAGAAGGAGCGAGCGAGAGAGAGAGAGAGAGAGGGAAGTAGAGAGAGAGAGAGAATAAGAAAGGTAGTGAGAGACAAGAAGGGAAAGAGAGAAGGGGCGAGCGAGAGAGAGAGAAAGAGAGAGAGAGAGAATAAGGAAGGTAGAGAGAGAGAAGAAGGGAAAGAGAGAAGGAGAGAGAGAGGGGGGGGGAAGGAGAGAGAGAGAATGGGAAGGGGTAGGAGGTAGAGAAACGAAAGACGGTGGTGGTGGTGGTGTAAAGTGATCCGGTTATGAATAGTAATTGTTGGTTTACATGTAATCCTTCCCCCCGTTCACTGCATAAGTGATAATGACAATATTATTATAATATTGACAATATTACTACTGCTACTACTACTACTACTACTACTTCCAATGATGAGGATGATAGTTAGTAATAATAATAGCTATAACAGTAATAATAATGATGATGATGATAGTAGTTATAGTACTAATGATCATTATGAAACAATAATAATTATTACAACCATACCACTACTGTTACCCCCACCACCACCATCACCACCACCACCAACAACAACAACATCACATAGTACAAAATGTACATATTGATACAGCTAGCATAGGTAGTTCGTCAGGAATAAGAACGCGAAATAACAACATAAAATCAAAGGTAGGTATTAAAACTACTAATCCCAAAGAATATGCGAAGGAATAATAGCAGATGGTCGAGACATATATAGAGAAGCTTCTGTTTATAAAAGATTATTATAGGAAAACAGATTTGTACTTCTTTTTCTATCAATCATTTCATCGTCGTCAATCGTCGTCGTCATTTTCGTCGTCTCTTCGTTCGTCGTCGTCATTTTGTCGTCGTCGTCTCTTCCTCCTTCTTTTCTCTCTCGTCTTCTTCTTCTCTTCTCTTCGTTTCTTCTTCTTCTGTTTCTTCTTCTTCTTCTTTTCTTCTTCTTCTTCTGTTTCTTCTTCTTCTTTTCTTCTTCTTCTTCTGTTTCTTCTTCTTCTTCTGTTTCTTCTTCTTCTTCTGTTTCTTCTTCTTCTGTTTCTTCTTCTTCTTCTGTTTCTTCTTCTTCTTCTGTTTCTTCTTCTTCTGTTTATTCTTCTTCTGTTTCTTCTTCTTCTTCTGTTTCTTCTTCTTCTTCTGTTTTCTTCTTCTTCTGTTTCTTCTTCTTCTTCTGTTTCTTCTTCTTCTTCTGTTTCTTCTTCTTTCTTCTTCTTCTGTTTTCTTTCTTCTTCTGTTTTTTCTCCTTTTTCTTTCTTCTTCTTCTGTTTCTTTCTTCTCTTTTCTTCTTCTTCTGTTTCTTCTTCGTTTCTTCTTCTTCTTTTCTTCTTCTTCTTCTGTTTCTTCTTCTTCTTCTGTTTCTTCTTCTTCTGTTTCTTCTTCTTCTGTTTCTTCTTCTTCTGTTTCTTCTTCTTCTTCTTCTGTTCTGTTTCTTCTTCTTCTGTTTCTTCTTCTTCTTCTTCTGTTCTTCTTCTTCTGTTCTGTTTCTTCTTCTTCTGTTCTGTTTCTTCTTCTTCTGTTTCTTCTTCTTCTTCTTCTTCTTCTGTTCTTCTTCTTCTTCTGTTCTTCTTCTTCTTCTTCGTAGTCGTCGTCTTTTTCTTTTTTCTTTTTTTTCTTGTGC
>JAPXFY010001041.1:40000-42113 GCA_030674185.1 Monoplex corrugatus
GCTTATGTTTGGAAGATTTGAAAACTAGCACCAATATGATAAGTTCAATAGAGAAGATGTATGCTTATGTTTGGAAGATTTGAAAACTAGCACCAATATGATGAGTTCAATAGAGAAGATGTATGCTTATGTTTGGAAGATTTGAAAACTAGCACCAACACGATGAGTTCAATAGAGAAGATGTACGCTTATGTTTGGAAGATTTGAAAACTAGCACCAACACGATGAGTTCACAAGAGAAGATGTATGCTTATGTTTGGAAGATTTGAAAACTAGCACCAACACGATGAGTTCACAAGAGAAGATGTATGCTTATGTTTGGAAGATTTGAAAACTAGCACCAATATGATGAGTTCAGAAAGAGAAGATGTATGCTTATGGTTGGAAGATTTGAAAACTAGCACCAACACGATGAGTTCACAAAGAGAATATGTATGCTTATGTTTGGAAGATTTGAAAACTAGCACCAACACGATGAGTTCACAAGAGAAGATGTATGCTTATGTTTGGAAGATTTGAAAACTAGCACCAATATGATGAGTTCAGAAAGAGAAGATGTATGCTTATGGTTGGAAGATTTGAAAACTAGCCGAGCAGCATTATTTTGTACTTTCTGCGGCCTGTGGATAAGATACGTTTGAAGATCTGTGAAAAGGATCGTTGCCATAGTCAAGTGGAGATGAGGTGAATGGTCAGACGAGTGTTTTAGTAGCACGAGTGAAAAGGTAAGGATGAATAGTACTGAATTTTTTTTTCAGTTATAGGTAGGTAGGCCAGTGTGTGTATGTGTATGTGTGTATGAAATACTGAAGTTGTAATGTTTTTCCCTGTATATGGATTAGAATTTTTCTGTTTTTTATCTTCATTCAAATATTGATTATAATTTTATGTACAACTATTGCATGCATAAACACACACAACACACGCATGCAAACATAGCACACAACCGCACACACACACTCTCTCTCTCTCACACACACACACACACACACACACACATTCTTAACAAACACACGCGCCACAAGCAACGCACACACACATGTACACACACACGTACGCAAGCACACACACGCAGCAATATATAAACACAGTATGCCTCTTTATTCATATGAAAAATCTGTTAATCTTTCTTCATTACATAAGTCAGTGTTTAAATTTTAATATTCTGTGGTTTCTTATGTGTCTTCTTACTTGTATAGCTTTAATGTTTGTTGTTATCTTATTGTGCATGTAATTGTGAACATTTTTTTTATCACCTTTTGCTCTTTCTTGCGAAATGTAAAGCGCTGGTGAGCATGTTTTTATATGGAATATGCGCTATAACAAATAAAAACATTATTATTATTATTATGAGTGAGTGAGAGAGAGAGAGGGAGGAGAGAGAGAGAGTGTGTGTGTGTGTGTTGTGTGTGTGTGTGTGTGTGTGCGCGTGTGCGTATGTGTGTGTTGTGTCTTTGTGCACGTGTGAATGCATGTGTGTGAATGTACGCATGCGTTCCTTTGTGTGTGTGTGCATGCGCACTTGTGCGTGTGCGCGCACGCGCACGCGCGCTCGTTGTGTGTGATCTGTGTGTGCTTCTGAATATGTGTGTGTGTGCTGGGATTTGCAAGTGTGTGAAGAAGGTGTGCGCGCGCGTTCGTGGGTACGTCCATTCCTACGCCCCGTGTGGGGGAGGGAGGGGTGGTGGTATGGGTGTGTGTAAGTGCATGTACGTGTGTGCGCGTGTATTTATAGTATCACATATCTGTGTCGTGATTCCTTGAGGCTAAAGATACCATAGAGAGGAAAGTTGGAGCCATAAAACTGTGGTCACATCTTACCTACGACCCCTATGTCATATCCCCACCCTGGCGGGTTTTTTTATTTCACACTTTACCAAGCCTCTCTCTCTCTCTCTCTCTGTCTGTCTGTCTGTCTGTCTGTCTGTCTGTCTGTCTGTCTTCTTTTTTTCTCTCTCTCTGATTCCCGCTTGTCCCCTCTCTCTCTCTCTCTTTTCTTTCTTTCTTTTTTCTTTTCTTCTCTCTCCCCTCTCTCTCTTCTTTCTTCTTTTCTCTTTTGCCTTTTTTTTTTCTCTCTCTTCTGTTCTCGTTGTCCTCTCCTCTTTCTTTCCTC
>JAPXFY010001042.1:2500-5000 GCA_030674185.1 Monoplex corrugatus
GTTGTCTGGTTGTTTGTTTGGTTATTTGTTTGGTTATTTGGTTGGTTGTTTGGTTGGTTGTTTGTTTGTTTGTTTGTTTGTTTGGTTGTTTGTTTGGTTGGTTGGCTGCTTGGTTGGTTGGTTGTTTGGTTGTTAGGTTGGTAGGTTGGTTGGTTGGCTGCTTGGTTGGTTGTTTGGTTGTCTGGTCGTTTGGTTGTTTGCTTGGTTGGTTGGTTGGTCGGTTGGTCGGTCGGTTGGTTGGTTGGTTGGTTGCTTGGTTGCTTGGTTGCCTGGTTAATTGTTTCGTTTAGTTGTTTCCTTGCCTGGTTTGATTGCTTGCTTGGTTTGGTTGCTTGGTTTGGTTGCTTGGTTTGGTTGCTGGTTTGGTTGCTTGGTTGCTTGCTTGGTTGCTTGGTCGGTTGCTTGGCTGCTTGCTTAATTGATTGATTTATTGATCAATCGATTGATTGATTGATTGATTGATTAATAGATTGATTGATTCTTTTATGATTAAGTTGTTAGTCTTGTGCCGGCAGGACCAGTGAATCACACTTTCTTTCAGGATCATCGCATTGAAGGTTTCCTTTGTGCTCATCCTTTTTATTTCTTTCTCTTCTTCTTCTTTCTTCTTTTCTTCTTCTTTCTTCTTCTTCTTCTTCTTTTTCTTTCTTCTTCTTCTTCTTCTTCTTCTTCTTCTTCTTCTTCTTCTTCTTCTTCGCATTCTTCTTCTTCGCATTCTTCTTCGCATTCTTCTTCTTCTTCTTCTTCGCATTCTTCTTCTTCTTCGCATTCTTCTTCTTCTTCGCATTCTTCTTCTCCTTCTTCGCATTCTTCTTCGCATTCTTCTTCTTCTTCGCATTCTTCTTCTTCTTTGTCTTGTTCATCATCATCTTCTTCTTCTCCATCTTCTTCTTCTTCTTCTTCTTCTTCTTCTTCTTCTTCTTCTTCTTCTTCTTCTTCTTCTTCTTTCTTCTTCTTCTTCTTCTTCTTCTTCTTCTTCTTCTTCTTCTTCTTCTTCTTCTTCTTCGCATTCTTCTTCTTCTTCGCATTCTTCTTCGCATTCTTCTTCGCATTCTTCTTCTTCTTCGTATTCTTCTTCTTCTTCGCATTCTTCTTCGCATTCTTCTTTTTCTTCTTCGTCTTTTTTAACGACATTTGTATGGCTATAGAAGCTGGGACATTTTTCACAATACGATGATGATGATGATGACGACAACCAGGATGATAACCATGACGCTATGGAGTCCCATCTAATTTAAGACTGGCTGAACTCTACGCTTACTATCATAACATATACTGGTGTCAACCAGGACCAAGAGATACAGACACCTGCGATGATGGACAGGTTGATTTGAGCTCAATGATGCATCAGTGAAATGGACGAGAGACTCGATGTGTCGTGATCCTAGTTTTCCCCGTGAGTCCATAGCACGCTCAACTTTTGAGTAGGAGCTGGTTAGAGACACCCCCTCCAAAAACAAAACACAAAAAAACAAAAAACAAAACAAACAAAAAACACAAACAAACAAAAAACAAAAAAACAACAACAAAAAAACAAAAACAAAACAAAACAAAAAAAAACCCACGATGATTTTTTTGAAGGAGCCAATGGGGATTCGAACCTATAACCTTCCGGTCTGTAGTCCGTTGAGCTAACCACTACACTACACACAGCAACTGGTCAAGTGGATGGCACTGTATCAGATCTGTATCTTTCCCAGCAGCAGGGAAGTTTAATCTTTTTCTCCTAATTTTTGTATCTGGTGTTTGTTTGCTTGTAATCTTACGCTTGACAAAGGTCAGTTGGCCGAAAATGTCTGGTCTTGTTGTATTAAATACGCATTCTTAGTCTTCTTTCGTGTTTTTTTTCTGGTTCCTGTACCTTTCCGTTTGTCTAGCTTGAGTGGCCCCACCAAGAGCCATAGCTTAGTGGTCAGTAGCAAAGCCAGAACAAGATTGAGGCAGCCGAGATAAGGTTTCTAAGAAGAATGTTGAGAATTCCATGGACAGCAAAGAAAACAAACGAGAAAGTCTTGATGGAGGCAGACACAAGTAGGTCATTCATAAGGAAGTTTTGGAAAAGAGAGTCAACATTTATAGGCCATTCTATGAGGAAAGGGGAATTGGAGCACCTGGTCACAACGGGAAAGCTGGAGGGAAAGAGAGCACCAGGTATACCCAGGGAGAAGATACTAGACGGACGTGCAGAGTGGCTGAAGGCAAAGAGGGTGGAAGAGATGCTTGAGGCAACAAGAGATAGAGACAGATGGAAGTCCATGATCGCCAACGCCATGCAGCAGGGCACCTGATGATGATGATGATGATGACCTTTCAGTTTGTCTAGCTTGAGTGGCCCCACCAATAGCCAAAGCTAAGGTGGTCAGTAGTTGTAGTGGAACCCAAAGGCTGGCAATAATCAGGACCAGGACAAAGTGGCGATCCTTCGGACACTTCTGATCGTGTCCAGCGCTGTAGTCAAGTGGGTAAACGTCGAAGTCCCAGTCGGAAAATCCTGGGTTCG
>JAPXFY010001042.1:10000-12500 GCA_030674185.1 Monoplex corrugatus
TCAATATGGCGAGTTAACAAGCTATCAGTTAAACAACCAAACTATACATCAATATGGCTAGTTAACAAGCTATCAGTTAAACAACCAACCTATACATCAATATGGCTAGTTAACAAGCTATCAGTTAAACAACCAACCTATACATCAATATGGCTAGTTAACAAGCTATCAGTTAAACAACCAAACTATACATCAATATGGCTAGTTAACAAGCTATCAGTTAAACAACCAAACTATACATCAATATGGCTAGTTAACAAGCTATCAGTTAAACAACCAAACTATACATCAATATGGCTAGTTAACAAGCTATCAGTTAAACAACCAAACTATACATCAGTATGGCTAGTTAACAAGCTATCAGTTAAACAACCAACCTATACATCAATATGGCTAGTTAACAAGCTATCAGTTAAACAACCAAACTATACATCAGTATGGCTAGTTAACAAGCTATCAGTTAAACAACCAACCTATACATCAATATGGCTAGTTAACAAGCTATCAGTTAAACAACCAACCTATACATCAATATGGCTAGTTAACAAGCTATCAGTTAAACAACCAAACTATACATCAATATGGCGAGTTAACAAGCTATCAGTTAAACAACCAAACTATACATCAATATGGCTAGTTAACAAGCTATCAGTTAAACAACCAACCTATACATCAATATGGCTAGTTAACAAGCTATCAGTTAAACAACCAAACTATACATCAATATGGCTAGTTAACAAGCTATCAGTTAAACAACCAAACTATACATCAATATGGCGAGTTAACAAGCTATCAGTTAAACAACCAAACTATACATCAATATGGCTAGTTAACAAGCTATCAGTTAAACAACCAACCTATACATCAATATGGCTAGTTAACAAGCTATCAGTTAAACAACCAACCTATACATCAGTATGGCTAGTTAACAAGCTATCAGTTAAACAACCAACCTATACATCAATATGGCTAGTTAACAAGCTATCAGTTAATACATCAACCTATACATCAATATGGCTAGTTAACAAGCTATCAGTTAAACAACCAACCTATACATCAATATGGCTAGTTAACAAGCTATCAGTTAAACAACCAATCTATACATCAATATGGCTAGTTAACAAGCTATCAGTTAAACAACCAAACTATACATCAATATGGCGAGTTAACAAGCTATCAGTTAAACAACCAACCTATACATCAATATGGCTAGTTAACAAGCTATCAGTTAATACATCAACCTATACATCAATATGGCTAGTTAACAAGCTATCAGTTAAACAACCAAACTATACATCAGTATGGCTAGTTAACAAGTTATCAGTTAATACATCAACCTATACATCAATATGGCTAGTTAACAAGCTATCAGTTAAACAACCAAACTATACATCAGTATGGCTAGTTAACAAGTTATCAGTTAATACATCAACCTATACATCAATATGGCTAGTTAACAAGCTATCAGTTAAACAACCAAACTATACATCAGTATGGCTAGTTAACAAGCTATCAGTTAATACATCAACCTATACATCAATATGGCTAGTTAACAAGCTATCAGTTAAAACAACCAAACTATACATCAATATGGCAGTTAACAAGCTATCAGTTAAACAACCAAACTATACATCAATATGGCTAGTTAACAAGCTATCAGTTAAACAACCAACCTATACATCAATATGGCTAGTTAACAAGCTATCAGTTAAACAACCAACCTATACATCAATATGGCTAGTTAACAAGCTATCAGTTAAACAACCAACTATACATCAATATGGCTAGTTAACAAGCTATCAGTTAAACAACCAAACCTATACATCAATATGGCTAGTTAACAAGCTATCAGTTAAACAACCAAACTATACATCAATATGGCTAGTTAACAAGCTATCAGTTAAACAACCAAACTATACATCAATATGGCTAGTTAACAAGCTATCAGTTAAAACCAACCTATACATCAATATGGCTAGTTAACAAGCTATCAGTTAAACAACAACTATACATCAATATGGCGAGTTAACAAGCTATCAGTTAAACAACCAAACTATACATCAATATGGTAGTTAACAAGCTATCAGTTAAACACAACTATACATCAATATGGCTAGTTAACAAGCTATCAGTTAAACAAAACTATACATCAATATGGCTAGTTAACAAGCTATCAGTTAAACAACCAACTATACATCAATATGGCTAGTTAACAAGCTATCAGTTAAACAACAACTATACATCAATATGGCTAGTTAACAAGCTATCAGTTAAACAACCAACTATACATCAATATGGCTAGTTAACAAGCTATCAGTTAAACAACCAACCTATACATCAATATGCGAGTTAACAAGCTATCAGTTAAACAACAACTATACATCAATATGGCTAGTTAACAAGCTATCAGTTAAACAACCAACTATACATCAATATGGCTAGTTAACAAGCTATCAGTTAAACAACCAAACTATACATCAATATGGCAGTTAACAAGTAT
>JAPXFY010001042.1:17500-20000 GCA_030674185.1 Monoplex corrugatus
TTGGTTAGATGGTTGGTTGGTTGGTTGGTTGGTTGGCTGGTTGGTTGGTTGGATATTTGGTTGAATATTTGGTTGGTTGGTTGGTTGGTTGGTTGGTTGGTTGGTTAGATGGTTGGTTGGTTGATTGGTTGGTTGGTTGGTTGGTTGATTGGTTGGTTGGTTGGTTGGCTGGTTAGTTGATTGGTCAGTTGGTTGGTTGATTGGCTGGTTGGTTGGTTGGTTGGTTGGTGGGTTGGTTGGTTGGTTGGTGGTTGGTTGGTTGGTTGGTTGGTTGATTGGTTGGTTGGTTGGTTGGTTGGTTGGATATCTGGTTGGTTGGATATTTGGTTGGCTGGGTGGTTGATTGGTTGGTTGGTTGATTGGTTGGATGGTTGGTTGGTTGGTTGGTTGGTTGGTTGATTGGTTGGATGGTTGGTTAGTTGGTTGGATGGAAATTTGGTTGGTTAGTTGGTTTTTTGGTTGGTTGGTTGGCTGGTTGGTTGGTTGGCTGGTTGGTTGGTTGGTTGGTTGGTTGGTTGGTTGGCTGGTTTGTTGGTTGGTTGGTTGGTTGGTCGGTCAGTCGCTCAGTTGGTTGGTTGGTTGGATGGTTGATAGGTTGATTGGTTGGTTGGTTGGTTGGTTAGTTGGTTGGTTGGTTGGTTGGTTGGTTGGTTAGTTGGTTGATTGGTTGGTTGGTCGGTTGGTTGGTTGGTTGGTTGGTTGATTGGTTGGATGGTTGATTGGTTGGTCGGTCGGTTGGTTGGTTGGTTGATTGGTTGGTTGGTTGTTGGTTGGTCGGTCGGTTGGTTGTTGGTTGGTTGGTTGATTGGTTGGTTGGTTGGTTGGTTGGTTGGTTGGTTGGTTGGTGGGTGGGTTGGTTGGTTGGCTGGTTGGTTGGTTAGAGGTTTAGTGGATTTTTCCATGTGAAATGCGCGTACATTTCGGTGCCATCGTTAAGGTTTTGAGCGCGCACGCGCGACTGTGTGTGTGTGTGTGTGTGTGTGTATGTGTGTGTGTGTGTGTGTGTGTGTGTGCTTGTGTGCGTGCGTGCGTGCGTGCGTGCGTGCATGCGTTCCTGAGTAAGTCTTCGTGTTTGTGCGTGTTTGTGGGCATGTGTTTTTTTTTTCTATTTGTTAGTTTGTTTTGTTCTATTTCTTCATATTCTATATGTATGTAAATTTTTTTTCATCTATAAAAACTTAAAAAAGTGAATACTTCTACATTTTACCAGGGACAACTTGCGTCGGTGCTGTGTGGGAAGTCTTGATTTTCTCCAGCGTTCCACTAAACGCAGAAACTCACACAAGCACAAATAAATACACACATCAAAAAACTGGACACAGACATAAATTCAGGGTCAAGCGCCCTTCATCCCCAATGTACCGGTGCCTCCAGTGTGAATGGCCTGTTGACTTGCCTGTCTCTTAACCCTTTAACTCCCGTACCCTGTCCACCCGCATTGTCAACCATGCTAGCAAAGCAAAAACTTAACCCTTTGACCCCTGCACCCTGTCCACCAGCATCCTGCATTGTCAACCATGCTAGCAAAGCAAAAACTTAACCCTTTGACTCCTGCACCCTGTTCACCAGCATCCTGCATTGTCAACCATGCTAGCAAAGCAAAAACTTAACCCTTTGACCCCTGCACCCTGTCCATCAGCATCCTGCATTGTCAGCCATGCTAGCAAAGCAAAAACTTAACCCTTTGACTCCCGCACCCTGTCCATCAGCATCCTGCATTGTCAACCATGCTAGCAAAGCAAAAACTTAACCCTTTTGACTCCCGCACCCTATCCACCAGCATCTTGCAGGGAAGTTGGTGATAGGTCGAGGGAGTCAAAAGGTTAAGATTATTTTTGCAGTTCGTGGATAGTGAGAGGAAGTCAAAGGGTTAATGCTTCACCCTTTGACTCCCGCACCCTGTCCACAAAAACTTAACCCTTCGATTCCCTCACCCTAGCCACCAGCTTCCAGCGGCAGGAAGCTGGTGGATAAGGCGAGGGAGTCAACAGGTTAAGTCTTTTTACAGTTCGTGGATAGGGAACGGGAGTCAAAGTTTTTTTAATAATTTTTTTAATTTTTTTTAAGGATCATCGCACTCAGGGAGGTTACCTTTGTGCTCATCTTTTTTCTTCTTCATCCCATTTTCTGCGCCATCTAAATGGTCACAGAACCTGGCACAGTTGTTTTTTTTCGTAATGCCATGATGATGATGTCGACGAGGATGATAATTATGATGCTATGGAGTTCCATCTAGGATTGAGACTGCGTGAAAGGGCTGTACTCTACGTTTACTATCATAACATATCCTGGCGTCAACCAGGCCCAAGAGATACAGACACCTGCAGTGCTGGTCAGAAAATTTGAGCAACACCCTCCATGACGCATCCGTGAAGTGGATGAGACTCGACTGTGTGGTCCCAGCCTTCCCAATGAGCCCATAGCACGCCCAATTCTGGGTAGGAGCCGGTTAGAGCTGAAAAATCCCACAATATGTTTTTGAAGGTACTGATGGGGATTC
>JAPXFY010001042.1:22500-42057 GCA_030674185.1 Monoplex corrugatus
TACTACATCCACTGACCCTGTTCTCACACAGATTGAGTCACACAGCTTTTCAGTCTTAGTCGGTTTAAAAGCGTATGTCTTTGGTTTCTTTACTGTCTGAGATTAATCTGTCGTTTTCTTTATGGTTTTCTGTCTATTGTTATTGCAGTATAAGTGCTGATGGTGTTATTGTTGTTATTTTAGCATATTCCTTTAAAAGAAAATAACAGATTTTGTTGTCTAGCACTGCCATTAATAGATTTATTGACTGAATAACTTACATTCGTGTTGATTAATTTTTTTGGTATTTTGTTTTAATAGTTTAATACACTTAATTTTAATTAAATGCTGTCTGTGTGGCTTGATTTCAATTTTTAACTTATTTATTTATTTATTGTTTTGTATGTATGTATGTATGTATGTTTGTTTGTTTGCTTGTTTGTTTGTTTACGTGTTCATTCATTTAATTTTGTTTATTGTACCGATCCACCAGAATGACTGCATAAGTGCTCACCACAGACCTACCTAACATCACACAGACATGTAAATAGCCTTGTCGGACTGTAAAGGGCACTTGAGATATACTGCTCGAGTTTAGAGTTTGTTCATGAGGGGTTCGTTGCACTCTGACAATCCCTTATGCGCTCCACCAAATCTGCCGTGTGCTATCTGATAGACTAAGCCTGCGTAGAACTGTATGCGCTGACAAGGTCTTGAAATGGAGGGGTGGGGAGGGGGTGAAGGACAGCACCTATGAGACACTCGACTGACACCGCCAGAATGATTAAAACATAAAGATGGACAGTGAACTCGCCATTTTTCTCTTTTAATATGTTGCGGGCTGGAACTGGACACGATACATCAAACCTTGAGATCCAGGGTTCAGATCCAAAAGCCAGCCAGCCCACTCAAAAATGAGAGACAGAAATTGTACCCTAAACTACACTCACACACACGCACGCACATACACACACGCACACACGCATGCACGCACACACACACATACACAGCACAGACGCACACACACACACACACACACACACACACACGCACGCACACGCGCACACACGCACGCACACACACACACACACACACACACACGTACGCGCGGACACGCATGAACGCACGCACGCACATACGCACGCGCACATGCACACACACACGCGCGCACTCACACACACACACACACGCACGCACACACGTACACACGCACGCATGCATGCACACATGCACTTGATACCGAATCCTTCACGTACGCAAACCCTGTGTTGTAGCAAGATCTTCACAACAATACCGATGTAAAAAATTTTAAAAAACCAAGAAAGAGCCAACCTACACGACTTTAAAGGCCTATTGGTTACCTTCGCGTCCATTTTCATAGACAACAAATATCTACATTGGAGGCCAACCCATGGAGATTAGAGTGTTTACGTCTCCGAGATGGAGGTAGACTGCTATATTGAAATATTTATATAATTATGCTTGCTCCTCCTCACACTCCTCCGTTTGGTTCAGTCACACCCGGGAAACGGAGGGACATGTGAGGGACGATTCCAATCGCGGATTTCATTCCACTGATTCCCACCAAAGTTCTCTCTAATTGGTTCCTCCCGAATTCCCCATCCCTCCCTTTGTTTCCCCCCACCCTGAGTCCATCCCTTTGATTCTCTCCCAAATCTCCACCCCATCACCGTTCCCCCTGAAGTTCTTTTCCATTTGTACCCCTCCCAACCGCTTCCATCTTTCTCTGAGCGTCCCACCTCAAATTTCCTCTCAGTGCTCCCATTCTCCAATATCTAACCCAGGTTCCCTGTCTTAAGTAAACCCCTTCCCCCCCCTTGACTCCCCTTCATTGGTTATCTTCTCCTGAAGTTCCCTTTCCCAAGTTCCCTTGTATTTAAATTCCTCCAATGTTCCCTCCCCCTGCTCTCCTTGCCCTGTAATTCCTTCCCCTTGGTTCTCCTTGAAGTTCCTTCCAACGTATCCTCTCTTTCCACCCCAAAATTACGTCTCGTTTATTCTCCTGGTTCTCTCCCAAATTTCCACCCCCATGGTTTCCCTCCTA
Source organism: Monoplex corrugatus (assembly GCA_030674185.1). NCBI lineage: Eukaryota > Metazoa > Mollusca > Gastropoda > Littorinimorpha > Ranellidae > Monoplex > Monoplex corrugatus. Next base: position 24,545 of record JAPXFY010001042.1, read on the forward strand.
AAATCCCCTCACTCCCCCTCCCCCCCCCCCCCCCCCCCGACACACTACCCTTGTTTTTGTTCCTCTTAAAATCCTTCCCTCTTGGTCCACTTTCTTCCTATTTTGTACTCCACCTTTTACTTCCTTTATCACCTCCACCTAGAGTTCTCTCCCATCGTGTCTTCCACCCTGAGTTCCTCCCTTTTGTTTTCCTCACCCAGAATTCCCTGCCTTTGGTGCTCTCCGAAGTGTCCACTCCAAAGTTATAGTTTGCCTTTCTGTGTTACTTCCTAAAGTTCCCATCTATTTGTAACCCTCTCAAAATCAATCAAACAAACAAAAACAAGAAAACATTACCCCGTTGTTCCCCTCCCCTTCCCTGAAGTTCCCTGGAAGAGCCTTTGCCTTATCCTCCCTGCCTGACGTTCTCTCCCCTTGTTTCTCCTTGAATTTCCCTCTCACTTGTACCCCCTCCCATTGCTTCTCCCAGACTTCCTGGCGCCAACTTCCCTTCAAAGTTCCCTCTTTTTGTTTTTCCTATTAATCCCACACCCTTTGTCCCCTTTCCCAGAGTTTTGACTTTTGTTCACCCACCCAAATGTCCATTTGTTTCACCCTATTTAGAGTTCCCTCCCTCTGTTTATCCCCACCCAGAGTTTTCCCTCCTTCTGTTTCCCCACCCAGAATTCCCTTCCTCTGCCCCCCCCCCCCCCCCTGGAGTTCCCTCCCTCTGTTTCCCTCTTCAACAAGAGTTCCTTTCCTTTATTTTCTTCCTGAACCAGTGTTTCATCTCCACCCTGAGTTCCCTCCTTTTCTTCCCCGCCCCCCTCCTCCCCCCCCCCCCAAACGGAGGACCTTCTTCTGTCCCCCTCCCCCACCCGGAGTTCCGTCTGTCCGTTTCCCCCACCCCACCCCACCCCACCCAGATTTCCCTCTCTCCGTTTCCCATCACCCAGAGTTCCCTCATTCTATTTCCCCCACCCGGAATTCCCTCCCTCTGTTCCCCCCCACCCGGAGTTCCCTCCCTCTGTTCTCTCCCCCCCCCCCCACCCAGAGTTCCCCTACCTCTGTTCTCCCCCATCCAGAGTTTTCTTCCACTCTCTCTGGATAAGGGGAAACAGAGGGCGGGAACTCAGGAGGGGGGAACAGAGTGAGGAAATCTGGGGTTGGGGGGGGGGGGGTGGTTGGGGTTGGGGAGTGAAACAGAGAGAGGGAACTCTGTGGGGGAACGGAGTTCCCTACCTCTGTTTCCCCCCAACCTGGAGTTCCTCCTTCTGTCCCTCCTGGAGTTCCCTCCCTCTGCCCCCCCCCCTCCCCTGAGTGTCCTCCCTCTTTCCCCTGAGTTCCCTCCCTCTGTCCCCCCACGAGTTCCCTCCTTCTGCTCCCCACACCCTCAACCCCCGAGTTCACTGCCTCTGTTCCCGTCCCACCCTTCGGAGTTCTCTCCCTCTGTTCTACTCCCTGGAGTTCCCTCCCGCTGTTCTTCCCCCTGGATTTCTCTCCCTCTGTTCTACCCCTGGAGTTCCCCTTCTCTCTGTTTACCCCTGGAGTTCCCTCCCTCTGTTCTACCCCCTCCCCCCCGAGTTCCCTCCCTCTTCTACCCCCTGGAGTTCCCTCCCTCTGTTCTACACTCCGAGTTCAATCCCACTGTTCTATCCCCCTGGAGTTTCCCTTCCTCTGTTCTCCACACTCGCCCACCCAGAGTTCCCTTCCTCGGTTACACCCCTGGAGTTCCCTCCCTTTGTTACCCCCATCTGGAGTTCCTCCCTCTGTTACCCCCTCGGAGTTCCCTCCCTCTGTTTCTTCCCCACCCAGATTTCCCTCCATTTGTCACTGCTCCGGAGTTGCCTCAATCTGCTCCTCCCACCCAGTTTCCTCTCTCTGTTTCTTCCTCACCAGGAGTTCTCTCCCTCTGTCCACCCCCCCCCCACCCAGAGTCCCCTCCCTCTTTTTCTTCCTCACCAGGAGTTCTCCCTCTGCCCCCTCCCCCCCCCCCCCCCCACACATCTGGAATTGCCTCTCTGTTCCTCCATGGAGTTCCTTCCACTGTCCTCTAGGTCCTGCCCGTCTGGATTTCCTCAATCCCTCCCTCCTGCGTTCCCACCCTCTGTTTCCCTCTATCCAGAGTTCCCCTCCGTCTGTTCTCCCCAACCTGGAGATCCCTCCCTCTGTCCCCCCCCCCCTGAGTGTCCTCCCCTCTTTCCCCCAAGTTCCCTCCCTCTGTTCCCCCCTTGGAGTTCCTCTCTCTGTTCTACCCCCTCTGGAGCCCCTCCCTCTCTTCCCCCGCACCCCCCCCCCCCGGAGTTCTCTCCTGTTCCCCATTCTTCCATCTGGAGTTCCCCCCCCTCTTCTTCCCCACTCCGGAGTTCCCTCCCTCTGTTCTACCGCTCTCTGGAGTTCCTCCCTCTATTCTACCACCATCTTCACTTCCCTCCCTTTCCCTCCCCACCAGGAGTTCCCTCCCTCTAAGTTCACCCCACCCAGAGTTCCTCCATCCGTTTCCCCCCACCAGGAGTTCCTTTCCACTGTTTCCTCCATCCAGAGTTCCTCCCTCTGTTTTCCACCCACCCACAGTTTCCTTCCACCGTTTCCTCCTTCCACTGTTTCCTCCATCCAGAGTTCCCTCCCTCTGTGCTTCACCGCCCTCCCATTCAGAGTTCCCTCCCTCTCTTCTCTACCACCCATCCCGAGTTCCCTCTGTGTGTTCTTCACTCCTCCCCCCATCCACAGTTCCCTCCCTCTGCCCCCCCCCCCCCAACCTGGAGTTCCCTCCCCCCTGAGTGTCCTCCCTCTCTTCCCCAAAGTTCCCTCCCTCTGTTCCCCCCACTAGTTCCCTCTCCCTCTGTTCCCTGCACCCCAGCCCCCCCCCCCCCGATTTCACTCATTTTCTTCCAGTCCCCCCCCCCCCTTTCGAGTTCCCTCCCCTCCATTCTTCCCCACTCCAGAGTTCCCTCCCTCTGTTCTACTTTCTGGGAGTTCCTTCTTTTCATTCTATCCCTCTGGAGTTCCCTCCCTTTGTTCCACGCCCCCTAAAGTTCCCCCTCCCTCTGTTCTACCACCCTCTGGAGTTTCCTCCCTCTATTTTACTCCCCCCCCCCCCCCCCTGGAATTCAGGATTTTTTGTTCTACCCCCTGGACTTCTCTCCCTCTGTTCTAATCCCATGGAGATCCCTCCCTCTGTTCTCCATCAATGCTGAGTTCCCTCCCTCTCTTCTACTCTCGTTGTTCTCATTGTTGTTCTTCTCGTTGTCCTCGTTGTCGTTCTCGTTGTCCTCGTTGTTCTCATTGTCGTTCTTCCCGTTGTCCTCGTCGTTCTGCTCGTTGTCGTTCTTCTTGTTGCCCTCGTCGTTTTCGTTCTTCTCGTTGTCGTTCTTCTTGTTGCCCTCGTCGTTTTCGTTCTTCTCGTTGTCGTCGTTCATCTGGTTGCCATCGTTTTTGTTCTCGTCGTCGTTGTTGCTCTTCTTGTCGTTCTTCTCGTCATCGTCATTGTTGTTCTTGTTGTCGTCGTTGTTCTTCATCTCGTTTCGTTGTTGTTCTCGTTGTCGTTGTTCTCGTTGTCGTCGTTGTTGTCGTCGTTGTTCTCGTTGTCGTCATTGTTGCTCTTCTCGTTGTCATCGTTGTTCTTCTCGTTGTCGTCGTTGTAGTTCTTGTCGTCGTCATTCTTCTCGTTCTCGTCGTCGTTGTTCTCGTTCTCGTCGTCATTGTTCTTCTCGTTATTGTTGCTGTTCTCGTTGTCGTCCTTCTCGTTGTCGTCCTTGTTGTTGTTCTCGTTGTCGTCGTCGTTCATCTCGTTGTCGTTCTCGTTGTCGTTCTTCTCGTTCTCATTATTGTCGTCGTTGTTCTTGCTTTTTGTTGTTGTCGTTGTTCCTCTCGTTCTCGTCGTCGTTATTCTCGTTGTAGTCGTCGTTGTTCTCGTTGTCGTCGATGCTGTTCTCGTTGTTCTAATTGTAGTTGTCGTCGTAGTTGTCGATGTTGTTCTTCTCGTTTTTCTCGTTGTCGTTGTTGTTGCTGTTCTCGTTGTAGTTGTCGTTCTTCTCGTTGTCGTTGTTCTTCTCGTCGTCGTCGTTCTTCTTCTCATTGTAGTTTTCGCTGTTGTCGTTCTCGTTGTCGTTTTGTTCTCGTTGTTGTTCTTCTCGTTGTCATAGTTGTTATTGATCTTCTCGTTGTCGTTGTTGTTCTTCTCGTTGTCATAGTTGTCGTTATTGATCTTCTCGTTGTCGTCGTTGTTCCTGTCGTAGTTTTCGTCGTTGTTATTCTCGTTGTCGCTGTTGTTACTCTTCTCGTTGCCGTCGTTGTTCTTCTAGTTGTCGTCGCCGTTGTCGATGTTCTCGTTGTCATCGTTCTCGTTGTCGTCGTTGTCGATGTTCTCGTTGTCGTCGTTGTTCTTCTCGTTGTCGTCGTTGTTCTTGTTGTCGTCGTTCTTCTCGTTCTCGTCGTCGTTCTTCTCGTTTTCATCGTCGTTGCTGTTCTCGTTGTCGTCCTTGTTCTTCTTCTCGTTATCGCCCTTCTCGTTGTCGTCGTTGTTCTCGTTGTCGTCGTCGTTCTTCTCGTTGTCGTCATCGTTCTTCTCGTTGCCGTCGTTGTTCTTCTCGTTGTTTTTCTTGTTGTCGTTGTTCCTCTCGTTCTCGTCGTCGTTGTTATTCTCGTTGTAGTCGTTGCTGTTCTTCGCGTTGTCGTCGTTGATCTCGTTGTCGTAGTTGTTATCGTTCTTCTCGTTGTATTTGTCGTCGTTCTTCTCGTTGTCGTTCTTGTTGTTCTCGTTGTCGTTCTTGTTGTTCTTCTCGTTGTCGTTCTTCTCGTTGTCCTCGTTCTCATTCTTTTTGTTGTCGTCCTTGTTCTCGTCGTTGTTCTCGTCGTTGTTCTCGTTGTCATCGTTCTTGTTGTCGTCGTTCTTCTCGTTCTCGTCGTTCTTCTCGTCGTTGTTCTTCTCGTTGTCGTTCTTGTCGTCGTTCTTGTCGTTCTTCTCGTTCTCATCGTCGTTCTTCTCATAGTCGTCCTTGTTGTTCTCGTTGTCGTCGTCGTTCTTCTCATTGTCGTCGTTGTTCTTGTTTTTCTTGTCGTTCTTCCTCTCGTTCTCGTCGTCGTCGTTCTTCTCGTTGTAGTCGTCGTTCTTGTTGTAGTCGTCGTTGTTGTTCTTGTTTCTCTTGTTGTCGTTGTTCCTCTCGTTCTCGTCGTCGTCGTTCTTCTCGTTGTAGTCGTCGTTCTCGTTGTAGTCGTCGTCGTTCTTCTCGTTGTAGTCGTTGCTGTTCTTCTCGTTGTAGTCGTTGCTGTTCTTCTCGTTGTAGTCGTTGCTGTTCTTCTCGTTGTAGTCGTCGTTGTTCTCGTTGTTCTCATTGTCGTCGTTGCTGTTCTTCTCGTTGTCGTCGTTGTTCTTCTCGTTATTAGTAGCTGTCGTTCTTCTCGTTGTAGTTGTTGTTGATTTTCTCGTTGTCATTGTTGCTGTTCTCGTTGTAGTTGTCGTTGTTCTTCTCGTTGTCGTTCTTCTTCTCATTGTAGTTGTCGTTTTCGTTGTTGTTCTCGTCGTTCTCGTTTTCGTCGTTGTTCTCGTCGTCGTCGTTCTCGTTGTTCTCGTTGTCGTTGTCCTCACTGTCGTAGTTGTTTATTCATCTTGTTGTCGTTGTCGTTTCTCTTGTAGTTTTTGTCGTTGTTGCTCTTCTCGTCGTCGTCGTTCTTCTCTCGTCGTAGTCGTTGTTCTCGTTGTCGTCATTGTTGTTCTTCTCGTTGTCGTCATTGTTGTTCTTCTCGTTGTCGTCATTGTTGTTCTTCTCATTGTCGTCATTGTTGTTCTCTTCTCATTGTCGTTGTTGTCGTCGTTGTTGTCGTTGTCGTCGTTGTTGTCGTTGTCGATGTTCTCGTTGTCGTATTTGTTCTTGTTGTCGTCATCGTCGTTCTTCTCGCTCTCATCGACGTTGCTGTTCTTTTCGTTGTCCTCGTTCTTCTCGTTGTCGTCCTCATTGTTGTTCTCGTTATCGTCGTCGTTCTTCTCGTTGTCGTCCTCATTGTTGTTGTTCTTCTCGTTATCGTCGTCGTTCTTCTCGTTGCCGTCGTCGTTGTTCTCGTTGTCGTCGTCATTGTTCTTCTCGTTGTCATCATTGTTGTCGTTGTTCTCGTTGCAGTCGTCGTAGTTCTCGTTGTAGTCATCGTTGTTCTCCTCGTTGTCGTCGTTGCTGTTCTTCTCGTTGTCGTTTTTCTCGTCGTAGTTGTCGTCGTTGTTGTTCTCGTTATCGTAGCTGTCGTTCTTCTCGTTGTAGTTGTTCTTCTCGTTGTAGTTGTCGTTGTTCTTCTCGTTGTCGTAGTTAGTTTTTTTTCCTTGTCGTCGTATTTCTCGTTGTTGTTCTTCTCGTTGTCGTTGTTGCTGTTGTTCTCGTTGTTGTTGCTGTTCTCGTTGTTGTTGCTGTTCTCGTTGTAGTTGTCATTATTGTTCTCGTTGTAGTTGTCATTATTCTTCTCGTTGTCGTCGTTCTTCTCATTGTAGTTGTTCTCGTTTTCATCGTTGTTCTTCTCGTTGTCATCGTTGCTGTTCTTCTCGTTGTCGTCGTTCTTCTCGTCGTCGTAGTTCTTCTCGTTGTAGTTGTCGTCGTTGTTCTTCTCGTTGTCGTAGTTGTTCTTTTCCTTGTCGTTGCTTTTCTCGTTGTTGTCGTTCTTCTCGTTCTCGTTGTTGCTGTTGTTCTCGTTCTCGTTGTTGCTGTTCTCGTTGTAATTGTCGTCGTTGTTCTCGTTGTCGTCGTTCTTCTCATTGTAGTTGTTTTCGTTGTTGTTCTCGTTGTCGTCCTCGTTGTCGTCGTTCTTGTTTTCGGCGTTGTTCTCGTCGTCGTCGTTGTTCTCGTTGTTCTTCTCGTTGTCGTTGTTCTTCTCGTTGTTCTCGTTGTAATTGTTATTCATCTTGTTGTCGTTTCTCTTGTAGTTTTGTCGTTGTTGCTCTTCTCGTCGTCGTCGTTGTTCTTCTCATTATCGTAGCTGTCGTCCGTCCTTCTCGTTGTAGTTGTTCTTCTCGTTGTAGTTGTTCTTCTCTTGTGTCGTTCTTCTTCTCATTGTAGTTGTTCGTTGTTGTCGTTCTTCTCGTTGTCGTCGTTCTCGTTTTCGTCTTTGTTGTTCTCGTTGTCATTGTTCTCTCGTTGTCGTCATTGTTCTTCTCGTTGTCGTTCTTCTCGTTGTCGTAGTTATTGATCTTGTTGTCGTCGTTGTCGTTCCTCTTGTTTTCGTCGTTGTTGCTCTTCTCGTCGTAGTCGTTATTCTCGTTGTCACTGTTGTTCTCGTTGTCGTCGTTGTTTTCGTTGTCGTCATTGTCGATGTTCTCGTTGTCGCCATTGTTGCTTCTCGTTGTTGTCGTTCTTCTCATTGTCGTCGTTGTCGTTGTTGTTGTCGATGTTCTCGTTCTGTTCGTTGTCGTCGTATTTGTTCTTGTTGTCGTAGTTGTTCTTGTTGTCGTAGTTGTTCTTGTTGTCGTTCTTCTCGTCTCATCGTCGTTCTTCTCGTTGTCATAGTCGTTGTTCTTCTCGTTGTCGTCCTCATTGTTGTCATCGTTCTTCTCGTTGTCATCGTCGTTGTTCTCGTTGTCTCATTGTTGTCATCGTTCTTCTCGTTGTCATCGTCGTTGTTCTCTCGTTGTCGACGTAGTTGTTCTCGTTGTCATTGTCGATGTTCTCGTTGTCGCCGTTGTTGCTCTTCTCGTTGTCGTCGTTGTTGTTCTCGTTGTCATTGTCGACGTTCTCGTTGTCGCCGTTGTTGCTCTTCTCGTTGTCGTCGTTGTTCTCGTTGTCGTCATTGTCGATGTTCTCGTTGTTGCCGTTGTTGCTCTTCTCGTTGTTGCCGTTGTTGCTCTTCTCGTCGTCGTTGTTCTCGTTGTCGTCATTGTCGATGTTCGCGTTGTCGCCGTTGTTGCTCTTCTCGTTGTCGCCGTTGTTCTTCTCATTGTCGTCGTTGTTGTTGTTGTCGATGTTCTCGTTGTTGTTCTGTTCGTTGTCGTAGTTTTTCTTGTGGTCGTCGTCGTTCTTCTCGTTCTCGTCGTCGTTCTTCTCGTTCTCGTTCTCATCGTCGTTCTTCTCGTTGTCATAGTCGTTGTTCTTCTCGTTGTCGTCCTCATTGTTGTCATCGTTCTTCTCGTTCTCATCGTCGTTGTTCTTCTCGTTGTCGTCGTCGTTCTCGTTGCAGTCGTCGTTGTTCTCGTTGTAGTCGTCGTTGCTGTTCTCGTTGTCGTCGTTGCTGTTCTCGTTGTCGTCGTTGCTGTTCTTCTCGTTGTCGTCGTTGCTGTTCTCGTTGTCGTTGTTTTTCTCGTTATCGTAGCTGTCGTTCTTCTCGTTGTAGTTGTTCTTCTCGTTGTCGTAGTTGTTTTTTTCCTTGTCGTAGTTGTATTTCTCGTTATTGTTCCTGTCGTTGTTCTCGTTGTTGTTGTTGCTGTTCTCGTAGTTGTTCTTCTCGTTGTCATCGTTCTTCTCATTGTAGTTGTTCTCGTTGTTCTCGTTTTCATCGTTGTTCTCGTTGTCGTCGTTGCTGTTCTTCTCGTTGTCATCGTTCTTCTCGTTGTCATCGTTCTTCTCATTGTCATCGTTCTTCTCATTGTAGTTGTTCTCGTTTTCATCGTTGTTCTCGTTGTCGTCGTTGCTGTTCTTCTCGTTGTCGTTCTCGTTGTCGTCGTTGTTCTTCTCGTTATCGTAGCTGTCGTTCTTCTCGTTGTTCTTCTCGTTGTCGTAGTTGTCGTCGTTGTTCTTTTCCTTGTCGTTGTTGCTTTTCTCGTTGTTGTTGTTCTTGTTCTCGTTGCTGCTGTTGTTCTCGTTGTTGTTGCTGTTCTCGTTGTAGTTGTTCTCGTTGTCGTCCTTCTCATTGTAGTTGTCGTTGTTCTCGTTGTTGTCGTTCTTCTCGTTGTCATTGCTGTTCTTCTCGTTGTCATTGCTGTTGTTCTCGTTTTCGTCGTTGTTCTCGTTGTACTTCTCGTCGTCGTTGTTCTTCTCGTTGTTTTTCTTCTTGTCGTTATTGATCTCGTTGTCGTCGTTTTTGTTCCTCTCGTTGTAATTTTCATCGTTGTTGCTCTTCTTGTCGTCGTCGTCGTTATTCTCGTTGTCGCCGTTGTTACTCTTCTCGTTGTCGATGTTCATCTCGTTGTCGTAGTTGTTCTCGTTATCGTAGCTGTCGTCGTCCTTCTCGTTGTTGTTGTCGTCGTTCTCTCGTTGTAGTTGTCGTCGATGTTGTTCTTCTCGGTGTCGTTTTTCTCGTTGTCGTTCTTCTCGTTCTTGTTGTTGCTGTTGTTCTCATTGTCGTTGTTGCCGTTCTCGTTGTAATTGTCGGCGTTGTTCTTCTCGTTATTCTCGTTGTAGTTGTTCTCGTTGTTGTCGTTCTTCTCGTTGTCGTCGTTGTTCTCATTTTCGTCGTTGTTCTCGTCGTCGTCGTTGTTCTTCTCGTTGTCGTCGTTCTTTTCGTTGTTCTCGTTTTCTTCTCGTTGTCGTCGTTGTTCCTCTCGTTGTAGGTTTCGTCCTTGTTGCTCTTCTCGTCGTCGTCGTCGTCGTTCTTCTCGTTGTCGTCGTTGTCGATGTTGTCGTTCTCGTTGTCGTCGTTGTCGATGTTCTCGTTGTCGTCGTCGTTCTTCTCGTTGTCGTTCTTCTCGTTGTCGTCATTCTTCTCGTTATCGTTTTCGCTGTTCTTGTTGTTGCTGTTCTCGTTCTTGTTCTTGTTGTCGTTCTTCTCGTCGTCGTCGTTCTTCTCGTCGTCGTTGATTCTTCTCGTCGTCGTTGATTCTTCTCGTCGTCGTTGTTCTTCTCGTTGTCGTCGTTGTTCTTCTCGTCGTCGTCGATTCTTCTCGTCGTCGTTCTTCTCGTCGTTGTTCTTCTCGTCGTCGTTGATTCTTCTCGTCATCGTCGATTCTTCTCGTCGTTCTCGTCGTCGTTGTTTTCTCGTTGTTCTTCCCGTTGTTCTCGTCGTCGTCGTTGTTCTTCTCGTCGTCGTCGTTGTTCTCGATGTCATTGTCGTTGTTCTCGATGTCATTGTCGTTCTCGATGTCATTGTCGTTCTCGATGTCATTGTTGTTGTTCTCGTCGTCGTCTTTGTTGCTCTTCTCGTTGTCTTGTTGTTCTCGTTGTCTTGTTCTCGATGTCGTCGTTCTTCTCGATGTCATCGTTGTTCTCGTTGCCGATGTTCTCGTTGTCGACGTTGTCGTTTTCTTCGTTGTTGTTCTGGTGGTTGTTCTCGTTCTTGTCGTTCTCGTTGTTGTTGTTCTCGTCATTGTCGTTTGTGTTCTTCTCGTCATTGTCGTTTGTGTTCTCGTCATTGTCGTTGTTGTTCTCGTCGTTGTTGTTCTCGTCGTGGTCGTTGTTCTCGTTATTGTTGTTCTCGTCATTGTCGTTGTTCTCGTCGTGGTCGTTCTCGTTATCGTCGTTGTTCTCGTTGTCGTTGTTGTTGTTCTTCTCGTTTGTCATCGTTGTTCTTCACGTTGTCGTCGTTGTTTGTCTCGTTGTCATCGTTCTTGTTGTTCTCGGTGTTGTAGTTGTTCTTCTCGTTGTTGTTATGGTCGTTGTTCTTCTCGTTGTCGTCATTGTTGTTCTTCTCGTTGTCGAATTTGTCGTTCTCGTTGCCATAGTTGTCTTTGTTCTACTCGTCGTCGTTGTTCTCGTTGTAGTTCTCGTTGTCGTCGTTGTTGCTCTTGTCGTTGTCGTCGTTCTTCTCGTTGTCGTCGTTGTTCTTCTCGTTGTCGTCCTTCTCGTTGTCGTCGTTCTTCTCGTTGTCGTCGTTCTTCTCGTTATCGTCGTTGTTCTTCTCGTTGTCGTCGTTCTTCTCGTTGTCGTTGTTCTTCTCGTTGTCGTCGTTGTTCTTGTTATTGTTCTTCTACTTGTAGATGTTCTTCTTGTAGTAGTTGTTCTTCTCCTTGTAGTAGTAGTTGTAGTTGTTCTCGTTGTCGTAGTTGTTCTCATTGACGTAATTGTTCTCGTCGTAGTTGTAGTTCTCGTTGTCGTAGTTGTTCTCATTGTAGTTGTTCTCGTTGTTGTTGTTCTCGTTGTAGTTCTCGTCGTTGTTCTTCTTGCTGTTGTCGTTCTCGTTGTCGTCGTCGTTGTTCTTAGCGTTGTCGTCGTTCTTCTTCGCGTTGTCGTCGTTGCTGTTCTCGTTTTCGTAGTTGTCATCGTTGTTGTTCTTCTCATTGTCGTAGTTGTCATCGTTGTTGTTCTTCTCGTTGTAGTTGTTCTCGTTGTCGAGTTCTTGTCATCGTTGTTCTTTTCTTTGTCGTTCTTCTCGTTGTTGTAGTTGTTCTTGTTGTCCTTGTTGTTCCTCTCGTTGTCTTTGTAGTTCTTGTTGTCGTCCTTGTTCTTGTTGTTGTTCTCGTCGTTCTTGTTCTCGTTGTTTTTGTTATCTCGTTGTTCTCGTCGTTGTTGTTCCCGTTGTAGTTCTCGTTGTTGTTGTCCTCGCTGTTGTTTTTCTCGTTGTTGTTGTGCTCGCTGTTGTCCTCGTTGTTGTTCTCGGTGTTCTTCTCACTATCGTAGTTCTTCTTCTCGTTGTTGTTCTTTTCGTTGTCGTCATTCTTCTCGTTGTCGTCGTTGTTTCTTTTGTCGTCGTTGTTCTTCTCGTTGTCGTCGCTCTCGCTGTTGCTGTTCTCGTTGTTGTCACTGTTGTTTTCGTTGTGTTTTCGTTGTTCTCGTTGTTGTTGCTCTCGTTTTTGTTCTTATTTTTGTTCTCGTTGTTGTTCTCATCGTTGTTGTTCTCGTTGTTAGTGTTCTCGTTGTTGTTCTTGTTCTCGTTGTTTTCGTTATTTTTGTTGTTCTCATTGTTTTTGTTGTTCTCGTTGTTGTTGTTCTCGTTTTCATTGTTCTCGTTGTTGTTATCGTAAGTTCTTGTTCTTATTCTCGTTGTCGTTGTTTTTCTCGTTGTCGTTATTGTTCTTCTCGTTGTCATTGTTCTTCTCGTTGTCGTCGTTGTTCTCGTTGTTCTTGTTGTCGTTGTCGTCGTTCTCGTTGTTCTCATTGTTGACATTGTTCTTCTCGTTGTCGATGTTGCTCTTGTTCTTCTCGTTGTTTTTGTTGTTGTTCTCGTTGTTCTTGTTCTCGTTGTCGTCGTTGTTCTCGTTGTCGTTCTTCTCGTTGTCATTGTTCTTCTCGTTGTCATTGTTCTTCTCATTGTCGTCATTGTTCTTCTCGTTGTAGTTGTTCTCGTTGTTATTGTTCTCATTGTCATTGTTCTTCTCGTTGTCGTCGTTGTTCTCGTTGTCGTTGTTCTCGTTGTCGTTGTCCTTGTTGTTCTCATTGTCGTCGATGTTGTTCCCGCTGTTGTCGTTCTTCTCGTTGTCGTAGTTATTGTTCTCGTTGTCGTTGCTGTTCTCGTTGTCGTCGTTGTTGTTCTCGTTGTTGTCCTCGTTCTTCTCGTTGTCGTCGTTGTTCTTCTCGTTGTCGTCGTCGTTGTTCTCGTTATCGTCGTTCTCGTTGTTCTCTTTGTCGTTCTCGTTGTCGTCGTTGTTCTCTTGTCGATGTTCCCGCTGTTGTCGTTCTTCTCATTGTCGTAGTTATTGTTCTCGTTGTCGTCGTTGCTGTTCTCGTTGTTGTCCTCGTTCTTCTCGTTGTCGTCGTTCTTCTCGTTGTCGTCGTTATTGTTCTTCTCGCTGTTATTGTTGTTCTCGTTGTTTTTCACGTCGTCGTCGTTCTTCACGTTGTTGCCGTTTTCGTTGTCGTCCTTGTTGTTCTCGTTGTCGTCCTTGTTTTTCTTCTCGTTGTCGTCGATTTTCTTCTCGTTGTCGTCGATTTTCTTCTCGTTGTCGTTCTCATTGTCGTCGTCCTTGTTGTTGTTCTCGTTGTCGTTGTTCTCGTTATCGTCGTCGTTCTCCTCGTTGTCATTGTTCTTCTCATTGTTGTTCTCGTTGTTGTTGCTGTCGTTATTGTTATTGTTGTTCTCATCGTCGTCGTTCTCGTTGTTGTTCCCGTTGTATTTTTCGTTGTATTTCTCGTTGTTGTTCTCGTTGTTGTCGTAGTTTTAGTTGTTATTTCTCGTTGTTGTCGTCGTCGTTGTTCTCGTTGCCGTCGTTATTGTTCTTTTCGTTGTCATTGTTCTCGTTGTTGTTCTCGCTGTTGTTCTTGTTGTTTTCTTCTTGTTCCCGTTGTTGTTCTCGTCGTTGTTTTCGTTGTTGTTCTTGTAGTTGTTCTCGTGTTTAGTTCTCGTTGTTGTTCTCGTTTTTATTCTCGTTGTTAGTGTTCTCGCTGTTTTCTCGTTTTCCTTGTTGTTTTTGTTGCTGCTGTTCTCGTCGTTGTTTTCGTTGTTTTTGTTGTTCTCGTTTTTGTTCTCGTTGTTGTCGTTCTCGTGGTTGTCGTTCTCGTTGTTATCGTTGTTCTCGTTGTCGTTCTCGATGTCGTTCTCGTCGCTATTGTTCTTCTTGTTGTCGTCGTTGTTCTCGTTGTTGTTGTTCTCGTTTTTCTCGTTGTCGATGTTCTCGTTGTTGTCGTTCTTCTCGTTGTTTTTCTCGTTGTTATTGTTGTTCTCGTTGTCATCGTTCTTCTCGTTTTTCTCGTCGTCGTCGTTCTTCACGTTGTCGTTGTTGTTCTTCTCGTTGTCGTCCTTGTTCTAGTTGTCGTCCTTGTTTTTCTTCTCGTTGTCGATTTTCTTCTCGTTGTCGTTTTCATTGTCGTCCTTGTTGTTCTCGTTGTTTTCGTTGTCGTCCTCGTTTTCGTTGTCGTTGTTGTTCTCGTGTGTTGTGCTCTCGTATTTCTCGATGTTGTCCTCGTTGTTTCGTATTTTTCGTTGTATTTCTCGTTGTATTTCTCGTTGTTGTTGTTCTCGTTGTTGGTGTTGTTGTTGGTCTCGTTGTTGTTGTCTCGTCGTCGTCGTTGTCTTGTTTTTGTTCAACTTTTTAAATTTGTCTTTTCTTGTTCATGTTGGCGGTCTTGGTGCTGTAAGGCTTCGTTTTTGTTCTTGTTGCTCTTGTTTTCCTGTTTTTGTTTGTGTGTGTCTTGTATTAGTTCCGCTTTGTATTTTCTTCTTCCTGTTCCTGTTGGTGTTGTGGTGTTGTAACACTAGCATTTGTTGATAATGTTATAATGATAATGTACTCCATGATGTCAGGTTTTGCTCTTCTACCCTTGTTCTTTCTTCTTGATCTTTGTTTTTATCCTCTTTTTCTTGACATTTATTTTTGGGGGGTGGGGGTGTGTGTGTGGAAGGAGGCTTGCTTTTTGTGTACTTTGGTTTGCTCTGTGTTTACGTGTATGTTTCGGTTATTTTCGATTGTGGGGTCAAGTTTATTTTACTTGCCCTTCTTGCCTTTTGTCTACATCTGTATTCCAGTTCTTTCGTTTGTCTTGTCCCATGTCGTTTTCTTCCCTGTCTTCTTGTTCCATTTACTTGTTTTTTTTTCTTCTGTTCTTGGCTTTCTTTTGCATTTCCGCTAAATGTTTCTTCTCCTATTCTTTTTGTTTCTTTGTTTCCCTTCTTTTTATTTCGTGATTTTGTTTGTTATCGTATTCTAAGGTTTTTGTTTCATTGTTGCCATGTCTTAGTTTCCCTGTTTTGTTTGTTTTCTCCTTGTTTTCTTGATCATACATTCCTCTTTCTTTTGTGTTCTTATTCTATTTTGTTGGTAGTTTTAATCATGGTCTACTGGTCTTTCTGTTTTCGCGTTTAATTTTGTCGCCTAGTTTATGCTCGTTCTGCCTTTGGCTTCAATGCTTTATTTTGCTTCTGTTTTTGTTTTCCTTTTCTAGCTTTTTTGATCCTCCTCTTATTGGTGTAATTGTTCTTGATGTACTTCTTATTCTGGATTTTTTCCCTTTTACTCTTCTTCTTCATGCTGTTCTTGGCGTTTTGCTGGTGGTGTTTTTGTCGCTGTTGTTATCATTGATGTCCTTTTTCTGTTTGTTGTCGTTCTGCTTCTCATCGTTTCTGCTCTTGCTGTCCTCTTGGTTTGCTTGTTGCCACCGTTTTTGTTTCCATTTCTGTTTATCCATGTTGTTCCTGTTCTGGCTGTTGTTTTCAACTGTGTAATGATAACAATCATGGACTTTATATTGCGTATTGGTCGGCTTTTCTTCTTGTTTTGTGCGTTTCTCTACTTGTTTGTGTGTTTTTGTTTTAATTTTGGTTTTCTGTTTTATTTTATAGTGCAAGCTTTGTGATTGTTCCTTTCCTTCTTGCTCAGTTTTATGTCGTATCTGTTGTTGTTCTTGTGTTTTTGTTGTTATTTTCCCTCTTCTTCTTTCATTTTTCCTGTTGTCCTTGTTCTTGCCTTTCTTGTTCGTGTTCCCTTGTCTTTTTCATTTCCTCTTCATCTTTTTGTTCCTTCTTTTGATTTTACAGATTTTTAGCATGTTTCTTTTTATCTGTTTTTCTTGTTTTCTTGTTTAATTTCTCCTTTTATGTGTTTTTTTTTTTCTGGTTTCTGTAACATATATAATGGAAGACTTACTTGGTTTTGATCTTCCTGCTGCTGCTTTTTACGATGCAGAGCGTACGCTACTGTCCTGGCGTGGCGTGAGGTCATTACGGGGAAACTGCAACAATGTGAGACCAAAATTGTATGTGCAAAGACTTACACAAAATACGTAAATAGACAAATAGAAAAATTAAAAAGTCCAAATGATTAAACGTAAATGGATACAGACATACAAGGTAGACAGTGGATGCATGCTTAGACATGTCGATAGACAGGGGCGGACAGATGGATGGAAGTACAAGATTCCATGACAAAAGAACTGCCTCTGGCAAAATCGTGTTGAAAACTCGCTTTCATAGGAAAACAAAAACACATGCACACACCGGAAAAATAATCAAAACAGACAATCAATTAGTCATACGCACTTAACATACAAACAAGCCTATTGGTCTCTGAACGGTTGCACAGTTGCACAAACCTGGAACAGAATCAAAAGGAAATAGCAGATACAGTGTTCTGGAAACTTAAGCATTTCAGGTCACTTCAGATCACTGCACTCAAATTAGGAATTATTTCCGTTTATGTTTAAAAATGAACTCCTCTTGGTTTGAATGATGCACCGTTTTGCGCTGTATAACTAACATTTCACAACAAGTAAGAAAATCTCAGTTGGACAATTTTCTCGTCGCTTTGATCGAACAAACTGGATTGGATTGGATGGCATTGGATTCAGTGTTTTTGGACGTAACGCAGTTTTACCACGTGAAATGGGGGTTGACCATGGAGAAAGCACATCGCCATCGCACGGCGCCACCTCCCTTTGTTATATCTATATGCATGTAGTTTTGTTTACCTAAGGGCGTTTTCTTTGTCAAGGAAAACTACTTTGCTGCCGCAGGTTTTTCAACACAAAGCACATCGCCATCGTACGGTGCCACCTTCCTTTGTTATATCTATCTGCATGTATTTTTGTTTACCTCAGGGTGTTTTCTTTTTTCAAGGAAAACTTTGCTGCCGCAGATGTTCAACATGCCCAAAATAATTGCTGCTTACAGCATCTCCGTTTATTACAATCATTATTACTGTTTAAAGCCCAGCTGCCTGCGCAGAGCTATATCAGGGCTATAACCATAGCAACATGTACACATCTCGATGACCCTGACAAAGAAATGGAAAGGAAATTCAGTACAGATAATGCATTCGCATACTAATCTGAAGATATGCTCCCTGCATTGATAATGCCCTTGAATTTATTTCCATGAGATTTTAAAAACAAAACCTGAACACAAACATAAAGATCACTAACGACACTAAAACATATAAAAACAGCCTAAACTACCAAAAATTGCCTCTGCTAATTGTGTTTCCTTAGAGACAAAAATGTTAATACCTGTACAAACAACCAGTATGAATAGAAAGCATGAAAGACTGCACAGAACACAAACAGATCAATAGACCAGCATAGCAGATTATGATAGGAAGAAATGACAGAAAGAAAAGGAACAAGGAAGAAACACAGAGAATGAGAGAAAGGAGGAAATTTCTTGCACTGGATTTTCCGAAGGTGGAGATGCCATCTGTACTAAAGATCCTCCGGCATCTACACCCCACCCATCTCGCCTCACCCCACTCTACTCCACCCCTATTTTCGAGTACAGCATTTCGGTTTAGTATGTCATCTGAAAGACTAGCACTCAGACATCCGCTCAAGATGTTAGTGGAGGAAGGACAAAAATCACTGTCTAATGGGAATACAACTTGGATTTCTAGTCGTGTATTCTTTCCACTAGGCCATACTCTGTTTTAAATACAGATTTTTGGATTATGGCTTTTGTATCGTTTGTCACATGAAGCCAAACGAATTAACGCAGCGTTTGAAACTGTGTGGTCAAGTTCACAACAGATTACCATCTCAGTAATCCTCGGTAGTTTACTTGTCAATATCACCGCCAGTTAGGCAAGAGGACTGAGGTTCACATCTCCGCCAGAGATTTTTTTTCTTAAGTTAGGTAGAAACCCCAAGATCTCGCCTATGAGAAGTGTTTAGTAGTGGTAGGCCTCCGTCAGTCGACGTCGACTATGGATGATGCGCCCTAGTGTCGTGTCGATTCGAGTTGACGCCTCTGGAGCAGCATCCACTGTGGCTGGTAAGGCCGATGCGGAAAAGGCAGTCTCTGCGACATTGGATGCATGTATAGATGCTGAC
>JAPXFY010001043.1:0-7500 GCA_030674185.1 Monoplex corrugatus
TTGTTCATGTCTTATTTCTGTTGTTTTGTTCATGTCTTGTTTCTGTTGTTTGTTTTGTTCATGTCTTGTTTCTGTTGTTTTGTTCATGTCTTATTTCTGTTGTTTGTTTTGTTCATGTCTTATTTCTGTTGTTTTGTTCATGTCTTATTTCTGTTGTTTGTTTTGTTCATGTCTTATTTTCTGTTGTTTGTTTTGTTCATGTCTTATTTCTGTTGTTTTGTTCATGTCTTATTTCTGTTGTTTTGTTCATGTCTTGTTTCTGTTGTTTGTTTTGTTCATGTCTTATTTCTGTTGTTTTGTTCATGTCTTATTTCTGTTGTTTTGTTTTGTTCATGTCTTATTTCTGTTGTTTTGTTCATGTCTTGTTTCTGTTGTTTTGTTCATGTCTTATTTCTGTTGTTTGTTTTGTTCATGTCTTGTTTCTGTTGTTTTGTTCATGTCTTGTTTCTGTTGTTTGTTTTGTTCATGTCTTATTTCTGTTGTTTGTTTTGTTCATGTCTTGTTTCTGTTGTTTGTTTTGTTCATGTCTTATTTCTGTTGTTTGTTTTGTTCATGTCTTATTTCTGTTGTTTGTTTTGTTCATGTCTTGTTTCTGTTGTTTTGTTCATGTCTTGTTTCTGTTGTTTGTTTTGTTCATGTCTTGTTTCTGTTGTTTTGTTCATGTCTTATTTCTGTTGTTTTGTTCATGTCTTATTTCTGTTGTTTTGTTCATGTCTTGTTTTCTGTTGTTTGTTTTGTTCATGTCTTATTTCTGTTGTTTTGTTCATGTCTTGTTTCTGTTGTTTTGTTCATGTCTTATTTCTGTTGTTTTGTTCATGTCTTGTTTCTGTTGTTTTGTTCATGTCTTGTTTCTGTTGTTTTGTTCATGTCTTATTTCTGTTGTTTTGTTCATGTCTTGTTTCTGTTGTTTTGTTCATGTCTTGTTTCTGTTGTTTTGTTCATGTCTTGTTTCTGTTGTTTTGTTCATGTCTTGTTTCTGTTGATTGTTTTGTTCATGTCTTGTTTCTGTTGTTTTGTTCATGTCTTATTTCTGTTGTTTTGTTCATGTCTTGTTTCTGTTGTTTTGTTCATGTCTTGTTTCTGTTGTTTTGTTCATGTCTTGTTTCTGTTGTTTTGTTCATGTCTTATTTCTGTTGTTTTGTTCATGTCTTGTTTCTGTTGTTTGTTTTGTTCATGTCTTGTTTCTGTTGTTTGTTTTGTTCATGTCTTGTTTCTGTTGTTTTGTTCATGTCTTATTTCTGTTGTTTTGTTCATGTCTTGTTTCTGTTGTTTGTTTTGTTCATGTCTTATTCTGTTGTTTGTTTTGTTCATGTCTTGTTTCTGTTGTTTGTTTTGTTCATGTCTTGTTTCTGTTGTTTTGTTTGTTCATGTCTTATTTCTGTTGTTTTGTTCATGTCTTATTTCTGTTGTTTTGTTTTGTTCATGTCTTGTTTCTGTTGTTTGTTTTGTTCATGTCTTGTTTCTGTTGTTTTGTTCATGTCTTGTTTCTGTTGTTTGTTTTGTTCATGTCTTGTTTCTGTTGTTTGTTTTGTTCATGTCTTGTTTCTGTTGTTTGTTTTGTTCATGTCTTATTTCTGTTGTTTGTTTTGTTCATGTCTTGTTTCTGTTGTTTGTTTTGTTCATGTCTTGTTTCTGTTGTTTTGTTCATGTCTTATTTCTGTTGTTTTGTTCATGTCTTATTTCTGTTGTTTTGTTCATGTCTTGTTTCTGTTGTTTGTTTTGTTCATGTCTTATTTCTGTTGTTTGTTTTGTTCATGTCTTGTTTCTGTTGTTTGTTTTGTTCATGTCTTGTTTCTGTTGTTTTGTTCATGTCTTGTTTCTGTTGTTTGTTTTGTTCATGTCTTGTTTCTGTTGTTTTGTTCATGTCTTATTTCTGTTGTTTTGTTCATGTCTTATTTCTGTTGTTTTGTTCATGTCTTGTTTCTGTTGTTTGTTTTGTTCATGTCTTATTTCTGTTGTTTTGTTCATGTCTTGTTTCTGTTGTTTGTGTTCATGTCTTATTTCTGTTGTTTTGTTCATGTCTTGTTTCTGTTGTTTTGTTCATGTCTTGTTTCTGTTGTTTTGTTCATGTCTTATTTCTGTTGTTTTGTTCATGTCTTGTTTCTGTTGTTTTGTTCATGTCTTGTTTCTGTTGTTTTGTTCATGTCTTGTTTCTGTTGTTTTGTTCATGTCTTGTTTCTGTTGTTTTGTTCATGTCTTGTTTCTGTTGTTTGTTTTGTTCATGTCTTGTTTCTGTTGATTGTTTTGTTCATGTCTTATTTCTGTTGTTTTGTTCATGTCTTGTTTCTGTTGTTTGTTTTGTTCATGTCTTGTTTCTGTGTGTTTTGTTCATGTCTTGTTTCTGTTGTTTGTTTTGTTCATGTCTTGTTTCTGTTGATTTGTTTTGTTCATGTCTTGTTTCTGTTTGTTTTGTTCATGTCTTGTTTCTGTTGTTTGTTTTGTTCATGTCTTGTTTCTGTTGTTTGTTTTGTTCATGTCTTGTTTCTGTTGATTGTTTTGTTCATGTCTTATTTCTGTTGTTTTGTTTTGTTCATGTCTTATTTCTGTTTGTTTTGTTCATGTCTTGTTTCTATTGTTTGTTTGGTCATGTCTTATTTCTGTTGATTTCTTTGTTAATGTCTTCGATTTTTTGTTCATGTCGCCTTCTTTGTCTCAATTTGATTGTTTTTGTCTTGTTTTTCATTTTCTTCTTCATGCATTCTTTCTTTTCAATTTCTTGTTTTTAGCTTCTTATTGTCGATTTTTTGTTGAGGTATTTTTTTTAACGATTTTCCTGTTTATGCCTTCTGTCTTTTCTTTTCTTGTTTCATGTCTTTCTTTCAATTTTTTCTTTGTTTTGTCTTTCTGTTTTCTCTCTTTAGTAGTTTTTTTTGCTTGTTTTCTTCTCACTCTCTTTTTGTCATTTTTTGTTTCTGTGTTTTTCCTGAGTCTTACAAGTCTTGTTCTTTTGTTGTTTTTGTTTTGTTCTATTTTGTTAGTTTTTTCCTCTTGCCTTGTTCGGTCATTTGTGGACTATTTTATCAATCACAGAATGTGCAACAGTTTTTCCTGATTGCATGACGGTACATGAGATGGGGATCGTGGTAGTGATGCTCTGGAGGTCCATCCTGGACTGAGACTGCGTGACAGGGCTGCATTCTACGCTTTCTTTCATGATATACCACTGCGTCAGTTAGGACCGAAAGATACAGGCACCTGCAGTTTTGACTAGGGAATTTGAACAACTTCTCTCAGTGATTCATCCTGGAAGTGGATGAAACTCAATTGTGTAGTTCCAGTTTTTTTCCACTGACTGCGTAAAAAGGCTTTTATTCTGTGCTTTCTTTCATACTATACCATTACGTCAACCAGGGCTGAAAGATACAGGCACCTGCAGTTTTGACCGGGAAGTGGATGAAACTCAATTGTGTAGGACCAGTTTTTCCACTGAGCCCATAGCACGCTCAACTCTAAGGTAAGAGCCAACTAGGGCTGAAAACTCCTACAATGACCTTGACAGGACTGCTGGGATTTGTACATGCATCTTCTGGTCGTCTGCACGTCGCGCTAACCACTTCAGTTAGCCGTCTACATGGTCAGGTCGAACCTGGGGAGTGTGGCTGAGCTGTTCCAAATTCTGCCGGCTACCATGACGCTTGATGATCAGAGGTCTGTAATGGGTCATGTTTCCTGTCTCCCCGCAACATGTGCTAGCTGTCTCGTCCATTTTTTTCATAATTTTTTTAGGGATCATTGCACTCAGGGAGGTTACCTTTGTGCTCACCATTTTTTTCCCGTCCCATTTTCTGCCGGAAGGTTACCTTTGTGCTCACCATTTTTTTCCCGTCCCATTTTCTGCCGGAAGGTTACCTTTGTGCTCACCATTTTTTTCCCGTCCCATTTTCTGCCGGAAGGTTACCTTTGTGCTCACCATTTTTTTCCCGTCCCATTTTCTGCCGGAAGGTTACCTTTGTGCTCACCATTTTTTTCCCGTCCCATTTTCTGCCGGAAGGTTACCTTTGTGCTCACCATTTTTTTACCTTCCCATTTTCTGCGCTACTTTAATGGCCACAGAAGCTCAAACAGTTTTTGTTATGCGAGGAGGAGGATGTCGATGTGGATGATAATCATGATGCTGTGGAGTTCCATCTAGGATTGAGACTGCGTGACAGGGTTGTACATGTACTCTACGCTTACTATCATAATATATCCTGGCGTCAACCAGGCCCGAGAGATACAGACACCTGCGGTGTTGGTCAGAAGATTTGAGCAACACCCTCAATGACGCATCCGCGAAGCAGATGAGACTCAACTACGTGGTTCCAGTCTTCGCAATGAGCCAATAGCACGCCCAACTCTGGGTAGGAGCCGGTAAGAGCCGAAAAATTCCACAATGATTTTTGAAAGTACTGATGGAGATTCGAACCCACAACCTTCCAGTCGGTAGTCCGTTGTGTTAACCACTACACCACGGCAACTGGTTGGCTGTCTGGTCCTTTTGTTCGTAGGGGACTGGTTGACAAATTGGGCGTTAAGCCAGATGTGGCTGTGGTGCGAAGTATTATCAGTATCACTCGCTCGACTCCTTGCCATGCGATGCCGGCCAAAGAACATGTACCTGTAGGAACAGTCCTCCATTCCATATGAGGCTACGTACAATTATGCCCCTTGCCGTTCCCCTGATACGCACCATTTGTATAGGTCATGAGAAAAATTCTCATACAAATGAAAACAGAGCGCTTTGAAATTTGGCAGGTCATATATTAAAAGATTGGTGTACAACACGCTGAAATTTCAAGTGTCTAACCCCCATGGATGCTGAGTAATGGTACAAGTAATACTAGAGAAATTTTAAGGTAAAAATGTCTTACACCATATACATGGCACCTGCGACGTAACTGCATATGGAATTCGTTCCGAGCGCGGAGACGTCATCTTGAGAAACTGAAACTGTAACTATCGAAAACGAGTATAAGCGATTTTGAACATAAAATAGAATTTTGATATGAACGAAAGCACTTTTTCGTTAGAAATGCTTTTGACAGAATATCAATGACCTGGACATGGAGATTTTTAATTTTGTTGTTGCTTTTATCTATTTTTTATTTGCAGGATACGATATGGACACCAAATTCATACGTGTGCTGGTCTCAAATAACTCACTGACAAGACACATTGGCCACGACTTGAACTCAACCGATATTTCTGACCTTGTCTGCCAGACAAAATTTGTCTGGTTTAAGGATGATCCAGAACTTCGTGACCTAAAAATAGTCTGTCGACAACCCATGTCTGGCCGGTATGTGGGACTGTTCACCTTCATAATCCTCAAGTCGGTCAGCCACTTCCATGTGTGTCACATCAGTGTGTATGCTCGCTCGTCCAGTAAGTACAGTGACAGTGTTGGGACTTTTCTTGGTTGTTTTGTTTAGTTTTCCGTTTTGTATGTTTGTTTGTTCGTTTGTTTTTGTTTGTTTAATGTTGGTTGTTTGTTTTTCTGTCTGTCTGCTTTTTTTCTTGCCACAGAATTTGGGGGCAATTCTGCATTATGCTCATGATAATAGAAATAACAGCAAATGGCACAACCTTGACACAGGTTAATAAGTTCAAATACCTGGGAACGGTCATTTCATCAGACGGCAGATGCACATCGGAAATAGCTGCCAGAATCGGCCAAGCCAAAAAAGCATTCAAGAAGATGACAAGCATTCTTACCAACAAATGCCTATCAATTAACATCAGAAAGAGAGTCCTTGAATGTTATATAGAACCAATACTGTTGTACGGATGCGAGGCGTGGACAGTCAGCAAGCAAAGCCAGAGCAGGATTGAGGCAGCCGAGATGTGGTTTCTCAGAAGAATGTTGAGAGTACCATGGACAGCAAAGAAAACAAACGAGACAGTCTTGATGGAGGCAGACACAAGTCGATCACTGATAAGGAAGATTAGGAAAAGACAAGCAACATTTATAGGCCATTTTATGAGGAAGGGGGATTTGGAGCACCTGGTCACAACGGGAAAGCTGGAGGGAAAGAGAGCACCGGGTAGACCCAGGGAGAGAATGCTGGACGGACTTGCAGGGTGGCTGAGCATGAAGAGGGTGGGGAGATGCTGGGGCAGCGAGAGATAGAGATGGTTGGAAGTCCATGGTCGCCAACGCCATGCGGCAGGGCACCTGATGATGATGATGAATAGAAATTATGATACTGTGATAAAAATAATGATGATACTTACGACTACAACGACGACGACGGTGATGATAATGATGATGATGTTGTTGTTGATGGTGATGATGATGATGTTGGTGTTGATGGTGATGATGATGATGATGACGATGACGACGACGACGATAATGATGATTGTGATGATGATGACGAAACGACGATGATGATGATGATGGTGACGACGATGATGGGGAAGATAATCCTGATGCTCTGGACTTTCACACTAGATTCAGACCTCGAGACAAGGTTGTGCTGTACACATACTTTCAAAATGTACTCAAACTTGCGAGACACAGACACCTGATGTGTTGGTCAGTAGATTTGTGCAACGCTGTCAACGACCCATCCTCAAAGCTTATAAATACTACATTGTGTGGTCCCAGTTTTCCCACAGAGCCCACGGCAAGTCAGTTCTGGGTAGGAACACGATGGGGCTGAAATATCCCACAAATAATTTTGACAGAACTGAGAAGACTCGAACTCACAACCTTCCAGTTGGTATTTGACGCTAACCATTTGGACCACGGTGCCTAGTGAAAACTACCATTGTTGATATAATTCATCATCATTATGTGCCTTGCCGCATGGCGTTGGCACTCATCGCCCTCCATCCGAATCTTTTGTCGCTGCAAGTACATCTCCCACACTCTCTGTTTTCATCCACTCCGCTGGTCCGTTCAATATTTTCTCCCTGCGTCTATCTGATGCTCTTTGCCCCACCAGCTTTCCTGTTGTGACTAGGTGCTCTGATTTCTCTTGCTTCATAAAATGTCCTGTAAATGTTGCTTGTGTGTTTCTAAACTTCTTCGTTAATGTTCTTTTGTGTTTGCCTCTTTCAAGACTGTCTTGTTCGTTTTCTTTGCTGTCCTTGGAACTCTTAACATTCTTCTTAGAAACCACATTTCAGCTGACTTAATCTTGTTCTGACTTTGCTTGTGGTATGATGATAACTCCTGTGTAAATTATCTACTGTCACGTCTAACTACTGATATGAGATACTGTTAACATTCGAATGTGTATGTTTATTATAGTAAGTATATGTGTATGCCTGGATGGTCACACTCTATTAATGCGTATTCCTTTTGTACGTGTATTAATGTGAGTATTCTGTCTGTCTGTCTGTCTGTCTGTCTGTCTCTTTCTCTCTCTCTCTCTCTCTCTCTCTCTCTCTCTTTAATTCTCAATTCTAGTACACACACATATACATGTCACATTATCTTCTTCTTCTTCTTTCTTCTTCTTTCTTCTTCTTCTTCTTCTTTCTTCTTCTTCTTCTTCTTCTTTCTTCTTCTTCTTC
>JAPXFY010001043.1:12500-37500 GCA_030674185.1 Monoplex corrugatus
TTCTTCTTCTTCGCATTCTTCTTCTTCTTTCGCATTCTTCTTCTTCTTCGCATTCTCTTCCTTCTTCCTTCTTTCTTCTTCTTCTTCTTCTTCTTCTTCTTCTTCTTTCTTCTTCTTCTTCCTTCTTCTTCTTCTTCTTCTCTTCTTCTTCTTTCTTCTTTCTTCTTTCTTCTTTCTTCTTTCTTCTCTTCTTCTTCTTCTTCTTCTTCTTTCTTCTTCTTCTTCTTCTTCTTCTTCGCATTCTTCTTCTTCTTCTTCGCATTCTTCTTCTTCTTCTTCGCATTCTTCTTTTTCTTCTTCTTCTTCTTCTTCGCATTCTTCTTCTTCTTCGCATTCTTCCTTGTTCCTTCTTTCTTCTTTCTTCTTCTTCTTCTTCTTCTTTGCATTCTTCTTCTTCTTCTTCCTTCTTTCTTCTTTCTTCTTTCTTCTTTCTTCTTTCTTCTTTCTTCTTTCTTCTTTCTTCTTCTTCTTCTTCTTCTTCTTCTTCTTCTTCTTCTTCTTCTTCTGCTTCTTCTTCGTCTTCTTTTTCTTTGCATTCTTCTTCTTCTTCTTCTTTGTATTCTTCTTCTTCTTCCTCTTCTTCTTCTTTGCATTCTTCTTCTTTGCATTCTTCTTCTTCTTCTTTGCATTCTTCTTCTTCTTCTTCTTTGCATTCTTCTTCCTCTTCTTCTTGTTTGGTTTCTTCTTCTTCTTCTTCTTTGCATTCTTCTTCTTCTTTGCATTCTTCTTCTTTGCATTCTTCTTCTTTGCATTCTTCTTCTTCTTCTTCTTCTTCTTCTTCTTCTTCTTCTTCTTCTTCTTCTTCTTCTTCTTCTTCTTCTTTTCTTCTTCTTCTTCTTCTTCGCATTGTTCTTCTTCTTCTTCTTTGCATTCTTTGCATTCTTCTTCTTCTTCACATTCTTCGCATTGTTCTTCTTTGCATTCTTCGCATTCTTCGCATTGTTCTTCTTCTTCTTCTTCGCATTCTTCTTCTTCTTCTTCTTCTTCGCATTCTTCGCATTCTTCTTCTTCTTCTTCTTCGCATTCTTCTTCTTCTTTGCATTCTTCTTCTTCTTCTTCTTTGCATTCTTCTCCTCCTCCTCCTCCTCCTCCTCCTCCTCCTCCTCCTCCTCCTCCTTCTTTTCCTTCGGCCACGGCTGTGGTTATGGTGATATCTTCTCTGTGTTTCTTCAGTTTTTTGTACCTAATCCTGTTCTTTTTGCAGTCGTCATTCAAGTCTTCTAGCTAGTTATTGTCGTTCATTTCTTTTCTAAAAATCAGTTTTTCATGTTTTTAGACGGTTTTCATGTTTGGCTGAACGTTACAAAGACTTCAAATGTATCGTTGATATATTCCAGTCAGCGTAAACTGAACACGGATTGCTGTTACTTTTTGGAGGTGAACTCAGCGTAAACTGAACACGGATTGCTGTTACTTTTGGAGGTGAACTCAGCGTAAACTGAACACGGATTGCTGTTACTTTTGGAGGGAGTTCACAATGCAACCACAAAGAATCCGCACCACATTGCATGAATTTGCCAACATTGAGGTTAATACATGGTTTCTAAATATGTTTGTTGAACTAATTGAGGAACCTCTACACGAATGCTCTCCCTTGTGTCAAACCTCTTTGAGGTTGAAGAAAAAGAAGAAGAAGAAAAACAGACAAATACACAAACACATATACACAGAAAATATACAAATAAATAGAGGAACAAACGAAATTTTCGAACCTCAACCCACCAATCTGGAATCTCACTGGGTCAACAGCTTTGTCATAGTGACTACTGGTCCGAGTGGAAATCTCAGTCCATGAGTATCTTAACAGATACAAACCTTACCAAATGATATTGTCCGCTGAACGTGGAAAAGGAATCCTTTTCTAACGAACTCTGTAAACTGTCTGTAAAGTGGAATACTCCAGGAACTTAGATAACAGTGTATATTAGCAAAAATCACCTGCAGGTGCTGGATGGATGAGACCCAGAGCAACAATACCTCTCCACTGGCCAATCACCTCCCAGCCCCCAACGTCACACGGTAGTCATTTCGCCAAGCAAAGTGGTGCTGTACGTGTGCTGTATGGCCCATTTTGCGCTGCGTGACCCATTTTGTAAAAACAGAAAAATTGAGAAAAACAGTATACATCTTTGGGCCTAGCTTGTGTATCCACAAAAATACGCACCAAAATAGAGATCAGCCTGTGTAAAACAGACTGTGTGATAGCTTTTTATTGCATTTTCAACGCAAGAATTACATAGCAGGTAAATCACTCATAATGTATCACTTATAATGTATCACTCATAATGTATCACTCATAATGTATCACTCATAATGTATCACTCATAATGTATCACTTATAAAAATATTTGACAATTCAGAAAGTCAGTTTGAAGGAGTACCTGTCCCTTGACATTTTCTATTTTCGTTTAAAGCCCAGCCGACTGCGTAGAACCATATCAGAGCTATAACCAGTTCAAAACATACACAATACTTCATCGTGGAAAAAAAAATTAAGTACATATATCAGTGCATTCGTGTTGATCACTCCGTCGAATTAATCGCACAGGGGATTTAAAAAAAAACACCTGACCACAAATTGAAACATAATTAAGGACATTAAAACACCTATAAAAACGGGCATAAAGTACCAAAATTTGCTTCTGCATAAATTACCTCATTTCCCTAGAGCCAAAAATGTACTTAACACATGTACCCAATTATCAATATTAAGAGAGTCAGTGAGATTTTATGGAAAACGTACACGCGATTGAACCAGCAAGGCAGAAAATGAAAGGAAGAAATGACAGAAAGCAAAAGAGGAAGAAAGAAACAAAGAGAGTGACAGAAAAGAGGAAATTTCTAGTAAAGAATTTCCAGAAGGTGGGGGATACTATTTATACTGAAAGAGGTCCTGGCATCCACACGGGGCAGAACCTGTTCTGTTTCAAACTGTTTGGTTGAACATTGATCAAGGCAAGCTTTGTTATAAAGTGACAATCTGGATACTTGAGATGTAACAGTTTATGACAGTCTGGATACTTGACATGTAACAGTTTATGACAGTCTGGATACTTGAGATCTAACAGGTTATAACAGTCTGGATACTTGAGATGTAACAGTTTATAACAGTCTGGATACTTGAGATGTAACAGTTTATAACAGTCTGGATACTTGAGATGTAACAGTTTATAACAGTCTGGATACTTGAGATGTAACAGTTTATAACAGTCTGGATACTTGAGATGTAACAGTTTATAACAGTCTGGATACTTGAGATGTAACAGTTTATGACAGTCTGGATACTTGAGATCTAACAGGTTATAACAGTCTGGATACTTGAGATGTAACAGTTTATAACAGTCTGGATACTTGAGATGTAACAGTTTATAACAGTCTGGATACTTGAGATGTAACAGTTTATAACAGTCTGGATACTTGAGATGTAACAGTTTATAACAGTCTGGATACTTGAGATGTAACAGTTTATGACAGTTTGGATACTTGAGATGTAACAGTTTATGACAGTCTGGATACTTGAGATCTAACAGGTTATAACAGTCTGGATACTTGAGATGTAACAGTTTATAACAGTCTGGATACTTGAGATGTAACAGTTTATGACAGTTTGGATACTTGAGATGTAACAGTTTATGACAGTCTGGATACTTGAGATGTAACAGTTTATAACAGTCTGGATACTTGAGATGTAATGGTTTTTGACAGTCTGGATACTTGAGATGTAACAGTTTATAACAGTCTGGATACTTGAGATGTAACAGTTTATAACCGTCTGGATACTTGAGATGTAACAGTTTATAACAGTCTGGATACTTGAGATGTAACAGTTTATAACAGTCTGGATACTTGAGATGTAACAGTTTATGACAGTTTGGATACTTGAGATGTAACGGTTTATGACAGTCTGGATACTTGAGATGTAATGGTTTATGACAGTCTGGATACTTGAGATGTAACAGTTTATGACAGTCTGGATACTTGAGATGTAACAGTTTATAACAGTCTGGATACTTGAGATGTAATGGTTTATGACAGTCTGGATACTTGAGATGTAATGGTTTATGACAGTCTGGATACTTGAGATGTAACGGTTTATGACAGTCTGGATACTAGAGATGTAACGGTTTATGACAGTCTGGATACTAGAGATGTAACGGTTTATGACAGTCTAGATACTTGAGATGTAATGGTTTATGACAGTCTGGATACTTGAGATGTAACAGTTTATGACAGTCTGGATACTTGAGATGTAATGGTTTTTGACAGTCTGGATACGTGAGATGTAACAGTTTATAACAGTCTGGATACTTGATATGTAACAGTTTATGACAGTCTGGATACTTGATATGTAACAGTTTATGACAGTCTGGATACTTGAGATGTAACGGTGTATGACAGTCTGGATACTAGAGATGTAACGGTTTATGACAGTCTGGATACTTGTAATGGTTTATGACAGTCTGGATACTTGAGATGTAACGGTTTATGACAGTCTGGATACTTGTAATGGTTTATGACAGTCTGGATACTTGAGATGTTGTAATGGTTTATGACAGTCTGGATACTTGAGATGTAGGTTTATGACAGTCTGGATACTGAGATGTAATGGTTTATGACAGTCTGGATACTTGAGATGTAATGGTTTATGACAGTCTGGATACTTGTAATGGTTTATGACAGTCTGGATACTTGAGATTAATGGTTTATGACAGTCTGGATACTGAGATGTAATGGTTTATGACAGTCTGGATACTTGTAATGGTTTATGACAGTCTGGATACTGAGATGTAAGGTTTATGACAGTCTGGATACTGAGATGTAATGGTTTATGACAGTCTGGATACTTGAGATGTAACGTTTATGACAGTCTGGATTGTTTTGTAATGGTTTATGACAGTCTGGATACTGTAGTTATGACATGTAAAGGTTTATGACAGTCTGGATACTTGATGTAAGGTTTATGACAGTCTGGATACTTGGATGTAATGGTTTATGACAGTCTGGATACTATGTAATGGTTTATGACAGTCTGGATACTGATGTAATGGTTTATGACAGTCTGGATACTTGTAAGGTTTATGACAGTCTGGATACTTGTAATGGTTTATGACACGTCTGGTATACGTTGTAGATGTAATGGTTTATGACAGTCTGGATACTTGAGATGTAATGGTTTATGACAGTCTGGATACTAGAGATGTAATGGTTTATGACAGTCTGGATACTTGTAATGGTTTATGACAGTCTGGATACTTGAATGTAATGGTTTATGACAGTCTGGATACTTGTAGTTGACTGGTTGTATGGTTATGACAGTCTGGATACTTGTAATGTTAATGGTTTTAGTGACAGTCTGGATACTGAGATTAACGGTTTATGACAGTCTGGATACTTGAGATGTAATGGTTTATGAACGTCTGGATACTTGAGATGTAATGGTTTATGACAGTCTGGATACTAGAGATGTAATGGTTTATGACAGTCTGGATACTTGTAATGGTTTTATGACAGTCTGGATACTTGAGATGTAATGGTTTTTGGATGTAATGGTTTATGACAGTCTGGATACTTGTAGGTTATGACAGTCTGGAATTGGTGTAAGTTTTGACAGTCTGGATACTTGAGATGTAATGGTTTATGACAGTCTGGATACTTGAATGTAATGGTTTATGACAGTCTGGATACTTGAGATGTAACGGTTTATGACAGTCTGGATACTTGAGATGTAATCGGTTTATGACAGTCTGGATACTTGAATGTATACAGTTATATGACATGTATGGTATACATTGTAGATGTAATGGTTTATGACAGTCTGGATACTTGAGATGTAATGGTTTATGACAGTCTGGATACTTGAGATGTAACGTTTATACAGTCTGGATACTTGATATGTAAGTTTATGACAGTCTGGATACTTGAGATTAATGGTTTATGACAGTCTGGATACTGATGTAATGGTTTATGACAGTCTGGATACTTGAGATGTAATGGTTTATGACAGTCTGGATACTTGAGAGTAATGGTTTATGACAGTCTGGATACTTGAATGTAACGGTTTATGACAGTCTGGATACTTGTAATGGTTTATGACAGTTGGATACTTAGTAAGGTTTATGACAGTCTGGATACTTGAGATGTAATGGTTTATGACAGTCTGGATACTTTTTTTTTTTTTTTTTTTTTTGTAATGTTTATGGGGGAGATGTAAGGTTTATGACAGTCTGGATACTTGAGATGTAACGGTTTATGACAGTCTGGATACTGAGATGTAATGGTTTATGACAGTCTGGATACTTGTAATGGTTTATGACAGTCTGGATACATACTTGAGATGTAAGGTTTATGACAGTCTGGATCTGAGTTAAGTTTGACAGTTAGTTATGGACGAACGGTTTATGATTGAAACGAGTATTATTTGACAGTCTGGATACTTGAGATGTAACGGTTTATGACAGTCTGGATACTGAGATGTAATGGTTTATGACAGTCTGGATACTTGAGATGTAAGGTTATGACAGTTGGATACTGAGATGTAATGGTTTATGACAGTCTGGTACTTGAGAATAATGGTTTATGACAGTTGGATACAGTGTAAGTTTATGACAGTCTGGATACTGAGATGTAAGGTTTATGGACATCTGGATAATTGAAGATGTAACGGTATGCAGTCTGTATGAAGTAGTTGACATCGGTACTGAGATAGTTATGACTCGATACATTAGTTACGTCTGTACTTGATTAGTTATACAGTCGATTTGAGATGTAACGTTGACAGTGGACGGTGTAGTTACAGTCTGATACTTGATGAGTATGACAGTCTGGATATTTTTATGTTATGAATCTGGTTTAGGTTTGACGTCTGATACTGAATGTAATGTTGTCTGGATATTGATGTAATTATGACAGTCTGGATACTTGTAACGGTTTATGACATCTGGATACTAGAGATGTACGTTTATGACAGTCTGGATACTGAGATGTAATGGTTTATGACGTCTGGATTAGTGTAAGGTTTTGACAGTTGGATACTAGAGATGTAGTTTATGACAGTCTGGTACTTGATAAGGTTTATGACAGTCTGGATACTTGTAAGTTTATGACAGTCTGGATACTTGATGTAAGGTTATGACATCTGGATATTGAGATGTAGGTTATGACAGTCTGGATACTTGTAATGGTTTATGACAGTCTGGATACTTGTAATGGTTTATGACAGTCTGGATACTTGAGATGTAACAGTTTATGACAGTCTGGATACTTGAGATGTACAGTTTATACAGTCTGGATACTTGTAATGTAACGTTTATGACAGTCTGGATACTTGAATGTAACAGTTTATGACAGTCTGGATACTTGAGATGTAATGGTTTATGACAGTCTGGATACTTGAGATGTAACAGTTTATACAGTCTGGATACTTGAATGTAACGTTTATGACAGTCTGGATACTTGAGATGTAACGGTTTATGACAGTCTGGATACTGAGATGTAACGGTTTATACAGTCTGGATACTTGAGATGTAATTTATGAAGTTTCTTTATTTTATGACGTCTGGAACGAATGTAGGTTTAGACAGCTGGATCTTGTAACGTTATGACGTCTGGACTTAGAGTATGGTTTATACATTGGTACTTTATGGTTTTGACGTTGTATTGGATGTATGTTTAGACGTTTGGTACTTTGTCTTTATACAGTTGGATCTAATGGTCAATATGACAGACTGGTCTTGCATTATGATTTTAATTGTATTTGCTTATGGTTTTGAATTTGGAACAGAGGAGTAAGGTTTATACAGCAGACAGACTGAACTGAAGCTGGAACTTGTAACAACAGAGATGGATACGAAAATGGATTAGAAGTCGAATGAGATGTAATTATGACATCTGGTCTAAATGAAAGGTTTATGACATATACTGGAGTATTATGACTTTGGATACTGAAGGTTTAAAGACTGGAACTAGAGAATGGTTAGACACTGAAAGTAAGAAGCAGCGAACTTGAATAATGTTTAGCAGGATTTGAAGAATAAGGTTTATGAATTGATACTGAAAACGATATGTCTAGATGTAAGGTTTATGACAGTCTGGTACTTGAATGTAATGGTTATGACAGTCTGGATACTTGTAATGGTTATACAGTCTGGATACTAGATGTAAGGTTTATGACAGTCTGGTTACTTGAGATGTAACGTTTATGACATCTGGATACTTGTAATGTTTATGACAGTCTGGATACTTGTGATTTATGAAGTCTGGATACTTTAATGGTTTATGACAGTCTGGATACTTGAGATGTAATGGTTTATGACAGTCTGGATACTTGTAATGGTTTATGACAGTCTGGATACTAGAGATGTAACGGTTTATGACAGTGTGGATACTTGTAATGGTTTATGACAGTCTGGATACTTGTAATGGTTTATGACAGTCTGGATACTAGAGATGTAATTTTTTTATGACAGTCTGGATACTAGAGATGTAATGGTTTATGACAGTCTGGATACTTGAGATGTAATGGTTTATGACAGTCTGGATACTTGAGATGTAACGGTTTATGACAGTCTGGATACTTGAGATGTAATGGTTTATGACAGTCTGGATACTTGTAATGGTTTTATGACAGTCTGGATACTTGAGATGTAATGGTTTATGACAGTCTGGATACTTGTAACGGTTTATGACAGTCTGGATTACTAGAGATGTAATGGTTTATGACAGTCTGGATACTTGTAATGGTTTATGACAGTCTGGATACTTGAGATGTAATGGTTTATCAAATTAATGCCCTAAGCGTTTACAATGGCAAAACATATAACCAGAATCACAAGCACACACACACACGCCCACAGAAGCACCCACACACACACAAAACACACACACACACACACAACACCACACAGCATGACATGCAAATACAATGACACATTGACACTAAGACACTATAATGTCACCATTACATTACATGGGGTGAAGGGGGCAGAGATTACCAGTTTTGGGAAACAGGTGAGTTTTGAGGGAGCGTTTGAATGTGGACAGAGAGGGTGAGTATCTAAGAGAGCGAGGTAACTGATTCCAGATGGTTTATGACAGTCTGGATACTAGAGATGTAACGGTTTATGACAGTCTGGTTACTAGAGATGTAATGGTTTATGACAGTCTGGATACTAGAGATGTAATGGTTTATGACAGTCTGGATACTTGAGATATAATGGTTTATGACAGTCTGGATACTTGAGATGTAACAGTTTATGACAGTCTGGATACTTGAGATGTAATGGTTTATGACAGTCTGGATACTTGATATGTAATGGTTTATGACAGTCTGGATACTTGATATGTAATGGTTTATGACAGTCTGGATACTTGTATGTAATGGTTTATGACAGTCTGGATACTTGATATGTAACGGTTTATGACAGTCTGGATACTTGAGATGTAACAGTTTATGACAGTCTGGATACTTGAGATGTAATGGTTTATGACAGTCTGGATACTTGAGATGTAATGGTTTATGACAGTCTGGATACTTGATATGTAATGGTTTATGACAGTCTGGATACTTGAGATGTAATGGTTTATGACAGTCTGGATACTTGAGATGTAACAGTTTATGACAGTCTGGATACTTGAGATGTAATGGTTTATGACAGTCTGGATACTTGAGATGTAACGGTTTATGACAGTCTGGATACTTGTAATGGTTTATGACAGTCTGGATACTTGAGATGTAATGGTTTATGACAGTCTGGATACTTGAGATGTAATGGTTTATGACAGTCTGGATACTTGAGATGTAACAGTTTATGACAATCTGGATAATCGAGATGTAACAGTTTATGACAGTCTGGATACTTGAGATGTAACAGTTTATGACAGTCTGGATAATTGAGATGTAACAGTTTATGACAGTCTGGATACTTGAGATGTAACAGTTTATGACAGTCTGGATACTTGAGATGTAACAGTTTATAACAGTCTGGATACTTGAGATGTAATGGTTTATGACAGTCTGGATACTTGAGATGTAACAGTTTATGACAGTCTGGATAATTGAGATGTAACAGTTTATGACAGTCTGGATACTTGAGATGTAATCATTTATGTAATTGTTTTCTTTTATTTTTCAGACGGTACTGGAGAACCAGAGAATGTGGCTTTCAAGAAGACAGCTGCGATCGTTAGTGCCCAAGACTCGTCCTGCAATGCCACTGCCTCGTAGACATCTTCCTCCACCCAATTAAGCAGCGTCTGGTGTTTTCCTTCTATTAACACTTTTTTTGCAGCTCTTACTTGGTCCCTTTGATCGGTTTTAATTGTGATGTTATTGTTCATAGAGCGTTTGGTGCTTTGCTTCTATTAATACATGTTTTTTGTTGCTCGTATTTTTTCTCTTTAATTGGTTTCAATTGCGAAGTTCTTGTTCTTAGAGCGTTTGGTGCTTTGCTTCTATAAACACGATTTTTTTTTCAAATTTTTTTGCTCTTATTTTGTCTCTTCATTGGTTTTTGTTGTAAAATTATTAAGGAACCAGAAAACAAACAGGAAAAAAAAAAGAATAAGAACGCGTATTTAATACAGCAAGACAAGACAATGAAGCAATGAAGCTAAGGAAGCTTGGCTGAACACAAAATGCAAAGAGATAGAAGAACGACACAAAATGGATCCTCAGGGTATGTACAGACGAATTGAAGAAATTGTCCACAGGAAAAATACATGCACATCAACTGGTTGCTTAAAATCGAAAGATGGCACGCTTATCATGGAAAAAGACAAAATATTAGACAGATGGGGAGAGTACATTAAAGATCTTTTTGAGGATGACAGAAACGAAGAACACATTATAAAAAAGAACTTTGAAGGACCACCCATAATGAAAGATGAAGTTAGAGCAGCACTGAAAAAGATGAAACCAGGAAAAGCCCAATGACCAGACAACATTACTACATAGATGATTGAAGCCCTGGAGGAATTTGGCATAGAAAAAATAACAGTCCTCCTAAATGAAATTTATGACACTGGAAAAATCCCCAAAGATATGTCAAAATCAATTTTCATTGCACTTCAAAAGAAGACAGGGACTATAGAATGCGAACTCCATCGCACAATCAGTTTGATGAGTCATGTAACAAAACCCCTGTTAAGAATAATCATGATGAGGACAAGGAATAGAATCAAAAGAGAAATAGCAGAAGAACAGTGTGGATTTGTGGAGGGGAAAGGAACTATTAATGCCATATACATCCTAAGAACTATCATAAAGAGGTCAATTGAGATGAATAAGGATTTGTATTTATGCTTTGTTGACTATACCAAGGCTTTCGATCGGGTACGACATGATGAATTGATCAACCAACTGGAAAGACTCAATGTCGATGGAAAAGATCTACGAATAATCAGGAATATGTACTGGGAACAAACAGCTGCAATGAGAATAGAAAACAATATAAGCTCTTTTCAAAACATCAAAAGAGGAGTCAGACAGGGTTGTGTTTTGTCACCAGATCTGTTTTCACTACATGTATATAGCGAAAACATCATGAGAAACCTAGAAGAAGACCCTGGATTAAAGGTTGGAGGGAAAATGATAAACAACATTCGGTACGCAGATGACACCGTGCTAATTGCAGAAAATGGAAGGGACCTACAAAACCTTGTGAATATACTAGAAACAGAAAGCAAAGGTTAGGGGTTGGAACTAAATAGCAGGAAGACTGAAGTGATGGTGATCAGTAAAAAATATGAAATCCCCTCATCAAAATAACAGCAAATGGCACAACCTTGACACAGGTTAATAAGTTCAAATACCTGGGAACGGTCATTTCATCAGACGGCAGATGCACATCGGAAATAGCTGCCAGAATCGGCCAAGCCAAAACAGCATTCAAGAAGATGACAAGCATTCTTACCAACAAATGCCTATCAATTAACATCAGAAAGAGAGTCCTTGAATGTTATATAGAACCAATACTGTTGTACGGATGCGAGGCGTGGACAGTCAGCAAGCAAAGCCAGAGCAGGATCGAGGCAGCTGAGATGTGGTTTCTCAGAAGAATGTTGAGAGTTCCATGGACAGCAAAGAAAACAAACGAGACAGTCTTGATGGAGGCAGACACAAGTAGATCACTCATAACGAAGATTAGGAAAAGACAAGCAACATTTATAGGCCATTTTATGAGGAAGGGGGATTTGGAGCACCTGATCACAACGGGAAAGCTGGAGGGAAAGAGAGCACCAGGTAGACCCAGGGAGAGAATGCTGGACGGACTTGCAGAGTGGCTGGGGATGAGGAGGGTGGGGGAGATGCTGGGGGCAGCGAGAGATAGAGATGGTTGGAAGTCCACGGTCGCCAATGCCATGCAGCAGGGCACCTGATGATGATGATGATGATGAAGACAAGACAGGCGCCTGTCTTGTCATGTTATATTAAATACGCGTTCTGATTCATTTTTCCTGTTTTTTTCTGGTTCCCGTTTGCTTGAACGTGAGCAGTCACACTTGTTTTGGATTTCGTAAAATTATCGTTCAGAAACATCAATCTCAACGGTACACAAATAAGAAAAACAAAAATGTGACCTCCACCACCAATTCAGTCTTAACTCGCAGTCAGTCGAACAGCACTAGGAGCTGAAAAGGTGACTGAGGGTCTATCTGGGGTGTTTTGACTTTTTCTCAAAATTGATTTCTGTGGAATATAATCTATCCCCCAGAGAGATTTTTTTTCTTGAAAAATATCATTAATCAATCAAAAATAGTATTTTAATGCACTGATTGTAGCAGAAAGGACGCAATTTCTCACCAAAATTACCTATTTTTGTCTCTGATTGCAAATCGTGTCCTGTACAGAACCCCACATGTACTACACTGACAGAAAGCTCTTTGGTGAACCTTTCGGACAATGACAGCTTAAATTAGAAACAAACCGGGTCAAAGCCACCAAAGAAGTAAATTTAAGGAATATGTGTAAGAGAGTACATAAAAACTTCGGAGGCTGTTTTCTCAAAATGGCCGTCATACAACGTAATAACTTTAAAAATATATAATTCTACATTTGTTGGAGTACAAGCTTTATTCAAGTACCAAAATAATCAGCAGAATATACACTTTTCAGTAATATGTATATCTCAAAATACCCAAAACGCTAGTTAAGACTGATTTTGTGCTGGGGGGTCACAAATGTTTTTCTGTGCCAAATGTCATATATTTGAGGAAAAAAAATCTACAATATATGATTGCGTAGAAAAATTACCCTGTTTTTGATGAAAAATAATACGGTTTCCTGCAATTCATGCGTGTTATAGTTGTGTGTGTGTGCGTGTGCGAGCGTGTGTGTATGCGTGTGTGTGTGTGCGTGTGCGTGTGTGTGTGTCTGCACGTGCGTGTGTGTGTGTGCGAGCGCGCGTGTGTGTGCGTGTGTTTGTGTGTGTGTGCGTGTGGATGTGCTTGTGTGTATGTGTGTGTGTGCGTATATGTGTGTGTGTGTGTGTGTGTGTGTGTTCTGCACGTGCGTGCGTGCGTGTGTGTGTGTGCGAGCGCGCGTGTGTGTGCGTGTGTTTGTGTGTCTGTGTGTGTGCGTGTGGATGTGCTTGTGTGTATGTGTGTGTGTGCGTATATGTGTGTGTGTGTGTGTGTGTGTGTGTGTGTCTGCACGTGCGTGCGTGCGTGCGTGCGTGCGTGTGTGTGTGTGTGTGTGTGTGTCTGCAAGTGCGTGTGTGTGTGTGTGTGTCTGCAAGTGCGTGTGTGTGTGTGTGTTATGTGTGTGTGTGTGTGTCTGCAAGTGCATGTGTGTATGTGCGTGTGTGTGTGTGTGCGTGCGTGTGTGTGTGTGTGTGTGTGTGTTTAACGTGAAGCCTAACGACATGTCTGTCCTCATGTAATCCCGTAACTGACATGAAATTCAGAGAGAACTGTGGGATGTAGCAGCAGACACAATGCTCCACGTCTGTATCTACCAGTAGATGGCATCAACCGGCATCTTGAGCATGCTAAGGAAGGCCCATTCTTTGACGTTCATCACCCATTCATCCTTTGCTGGTCTTAGCGACAGACTCTTCCCCCCCTTCCCCCCCCCTCCCCCCGCTAGGATCCCAAAGAACTGTCTTTGACAATGCATCGGTCTTGGAGACGATGTGCCCAACCTACGTTACTCTACATCATGTGACTGTTGGCAGAGAGTCTCGCTGTAGTCTCTGAACCGTTTCCATCTAACTCTGCCACACACCCTCTGGTCCTGCTTTGAGGTTTGTTATTATTGTTGTTATTGTTATTTTTGTTTAAAGCCCAGTCGACTGCACAGAGCCATATCAGGCTTATAACCATTTCAAAACATACACAATACTTCAACAGGAAAAAGAAAGGAAAAGAAAATTAAGTATACATATTGATGGATTCACGCACATAATCTAAGAACATGCCCCTGGTGTTGACCACTCCGTCGAATTTATCGCACAGGGGATTTTTAAAAAAATACCTGAATACATGTTTAAACATAAGTAAGGACACTAAAACATACATGTACATAAAAACGGGCCTACATTGGCTAGCTAAGATCGTTTCCACACATTTCACTTCCCTAGAGCCAAAACTGCCCTTTATACTGTACCCAATTATCAATCCAAAGAGAAAGACTTTATCGAAAACATCCAGGTGAATGGACCAGCTAGGCAAAAATGATGGGAAGAAATGGCAGAAAGCAAAGGAGGAAGAAAGATACGAAGAGTGACAAAAAAACGACATTCCTATGGACGGGGGGGTTGAGGCTTAGTCTGACCATCACACAGATATTTGATGTGCAACTGCCGTTCTTGGAGGGGAAATCAACTAGTCCCAGGATACTTGAAATCGTTGTATTCAGCCAATATTTGTCCATGCTTAATTGAAGACCTCTGCATTCGTATGTGGTTGTGCTTTTGACCAGCTACGACTCTGCTGGTCTCGTTGTTCACATCACATTTTAAACGCCCTTGCGCTGTTCATACATGTTCTGGTGACGACAGACATTACTGGTGCTTCCAAAGAGATATTTGTTATTGCGAAGCACACATCTCAGATGTACTATGTCATTGTAAGACTCACATCTCAGATGTACTATGTCATTGTAAGACTCACATCTCAGATGTACTATGTCATTGTAAGACACAGATATCAGATGTACTATGTCATTGTAAGACTCACATCTCAGATGTACTATGTCATTGTAAGACACAGATATCAGATGTACTATGTCATTGTAAGACTCACATCTCAGATGTACTATGTCATTGTAAGACACAGATGTCAGATGTACTATGTCATTGTAAGACACAGATGTCAGATGTACTATGTCATTGTAAGACACACATCTCAGATGTACTATGTCATTGTAAGACACAGATGTCAGATGTACTAAGTCATTGTAAGACACAGATCTCAGATGTACTATGTCATTGTCATTACAAGACACAGATCACAGATGTACTATGTCATTGTCATTACAAGACACAGATCTCAGATGTACTATGTCATTGTCATTACAAGACACAGATCTCAGATGTACTATGTCATTGTCATTGTAAGACACAGATCTCAGATGTACTATGTCATTGTAAGACACAGATCTCAGATGTACTATGTCATTGTCATTACAAGACACAGATCTCAGATGTACTGTCATTACAAGACACATTGTAAGACACAGATCTCAGATGTACTATGTCATTGTCATTGTAAGACACAGATCTCAGATGTACTGTCATTACAAGACACAGATCTCAGATGTACTATGTCATTACAAGACACAGATCTCAGATGTACTATGTCATTACAAGACACAGATCTCAGATGTACTATGTCATTGTCATTGTAAGACACAGATCTCAGATGTACTATGTCATTGTAAGACACACATCTCAGATGTACTATGTCATTGTAAGACAGATCTCAGATGTACTATGTCATTGTCATTGTAAGACACAGGTCTCAGATGTACTATGTCATTGTAAGACACAGATCTCAGATGTACTATGTCATTGTCATTGTAAGACACAGATGTCAGATGTACTATGTCATTGTAAGACACAGATGTCAGATGTACTATGTCATTGTAAGACACAGATCTCAGATGTACTATGTCATTGTAAGACAGATCTGAGATGTACTATGTCATTGTCATTACAAGACACAGATCTCAGATGTACTATGTCATTGTAAGACACAGATCTCAGATGTACTATGTCATTGTCATTACAAGACACAGATCTCAGATGTACTATGTCATTGTAAGACACAGATCTCAGATGTACTATGTCATTGTCATTGTAAGACACAGATCTCAGATGTACGAAGTCATTGTCATTGTAAGACACAGATCTCAGATGTACTATGTCATTGTCATTGTAAGACACAGATCTCAGATGTACTATGTCATTGTCATTACAAGACACAGATCTCAGATGTACTATGTCATTGTCATTGTAAGACACAGATCTCAGATGTACGATGTCATTGTCATTGTAAGACACAGATCTCAGATTACTATGTCATTGTCATTGTAAGACACATATCTCAGATGTACTATGTTATTGTCATTGTAAGACACAGATCTCAGATGTACTATGTTATTGTCATTGTAAGACACAGATCTCAGATTACTATGTCATTGTCATTGTAAGACACAGATCTTAGATTACTATGTCATTGTCATTGTAAGACACAGATCTCAGATTACTATGTCATTGTCATTGTAAGACACAGATTTCAGATGTACTATGTCATTGTCATTGTAAGACACATATCTCAGATGTACTATGTCATTGTAAGACACAGATCTCAGATGTACTATGTGATTGTAAGACACAGATCTCAGATGTACTATGTCATTGTCATTACAAGACACAGATCTCAGATGTACTATGTCATTACAAGACACAGATCTCAGATGTACTATGTCACTGCAAGACACAGATCTCAGATACACTGGCCTCGGACAGAGTAGTCAGATTTATCACAAAAGACTTTTGGTCCTTGAGGTACTCCTTTGCAGCAAAGATATCAATCTGCAGTGATTGTTCTAAAGGGGTGGTAGGGGTTGTGTTGAAAAAACACACGTGTTCCCAATTACAGCTGTGGTAACTTTATCGTCCGTGTTCCCAATTACAGCTGTGGTAACTGTATCGTCCAAGTCCCTAGCTCTCTCTTGTATAAATCATCATCATCATCATCAGGTGCCCTGCTGCATGGCGTTGGTGACCATGGACTTCCAACCATCTCTATCTCTCGTTGCCCCCAGCATCTCCCCCACTCTCTTCATCCCCAGCCACTCTGCAAGTCCGTCCAGCATTCTCTCCCTGGGTCTACCTGGTGCTCTCTTTCCCTCCAGCTTTCCCGTTGTGACCAGGTGCTCCAAATCCCCCTTCCTCATAAAATGGCCTATAAATGTTGCTTGTCTTTTCCTAATCTTTCTTATGAGTGATCTATTTGTGTCTGCCTCCATCAAGACTGTCTCGTTTGTTTTCTTTGCTGTCCATGGAACTCTCAACATTCTTCTGAGAAACCACATCTCGGCTGCCTCGATCCTGCTCTGGCTTTGCTTGCTGTCCACGCCTCGCATCCGTACAACAGTATTGGTTCTATATAACATTCAAGGACTCTCTTTCTGATGTTAATTGATAGGTATTTGTTGGTAAGAATGCTTGTCATCTTCTTGAATGCTGTTTTGGCTTGGCCGATTCTGGCAGCTATTTCCGATGTGCTTCTGCCGTCTGATGAAATGACCGTTCCCAGGTATTTGAACTTATCAACCTGTGTCAAGATTGTACCATTTGTTTTTATTTTGCATGAGGGGATTTCATGTTTTTTACTGATCACCATCACTTCAGTCTTCCTGCTGTTTAGTTCCAGCCCCTTACCTTTGCTTTCTGTTTCTAGTATATTCACAAGGTTTTGTAGGTCCCTTTCATTTTCTGCAATTAGCACG
This sequence comes from Monoplex corrugatus, assembly GCA_030674185.1. Classification (NCBI taxonomy): domain Eukaryota; kingdom Metazoa; phylum Mollusca; class Gastropoda; order Littorinimorpha; family Ranellidae; genus Monoplex; species Monoplex corrugatus. The sequence goes on from JAPXFY010001043.1 coordinate 30,454, forward strand.
GTGTCATCTGCGTATCGAATGTTGTTTATCATTTTCCCTCCAACCTTTAATCCAGGGTCTTCTTCTAGGTTTCTCATGATGTTTTCGCTATATACATGTAGTGAAAACAGATCTGGTGACAAAACACAACCCTGTCTGACTCCTCTTTTGATCTTTTGATATTGTTTTCTATTCTCATTGCAGCTGTTTGTTCCCAGTACATATTCCTGATTATTCGTAGATCAACATTGAGTCTTTCCAGTTGGTTGATCAATTCATCATGTCGTACCTGATCGAAAGCCTTGGTATAGTCAACAAAGCATAAATACAAATCCTTATTCATCTCAATTGACCTCTCTATGATAGTTTTTAGGATGTATATGGCATTGATAGTTCCTTTCCCCTCCACAAATCCACACTGTTCTTCTGCTATTTCTCTTTTGATTTTATTCCTTGTCCTCATCATGATTATTCTTAACAGGATTTTTGTTACATGACTCATCAAACTGATTGTGCGATGGAGTTTGCATTCTATAGCCCCTGTCTTCTTTGGAAGTGCAATGAAAATTGATTTTGACATATCTTTGGGGATTTTTCCAGTGTCATAAATTTCATTTAGGAGGACTTTATTTTTTCTATGCCAAATTCCTCCAGGGCTTCAATCATCTATGTAGTAATGTTGTCTGGTCCTGGGGCTTTTCCTGGTTTCATCTTTTTCAGTGCTGCTCTAACTTCATCTTTCATTATGGGTGGTCCTTCAAAGTTCTTTTTTATAATGTGTTCTTCGTTTCTGTCATCCTCAAAAAGGTCTTTAATGTACTCTCCCCATCTTTCTAATATTTTGTCTTTTTCCATGATAAGCATGCCATCTTTCGATTTTAAGCAACCAGTTGATGTGCATGTATTTTTCCTGTGGACAATTTCTTCAATTCGTCTGTACATACCCTGAGGATCCATTTTGTGTCGTTCTTCTATCTCTTTGCATTTTGTGTTCAGCCAAGCTTCCTTAGCTTCATTGCACCTGATTTCTTTGTTTATCTTCCTGTATATCTCCTCGTTTCTCTTTGCCTTCCTCCTTTCCTCCAACGGGCCCAAAATTTCATTAGTCATCCAACTCTTTTTGCTTTTCTATTTGCCTTAGGGATTTCTTCACAAGCTTCATTTATAGATCTTCTCAACTTTGTCCATTGTTCCTCACTGTCACCAACGTCTTCCAGAGCACTGAATTTGTTTTGAACATGTACATTAAATTTTTGACGTATCATTTCATCTGTCTTTGAGAGTCCAAGGTTTAGTTTGATGTTGCTTTTGGTCTGTTTCCTTTTCCTCAATTTCAGCCTAAACTTTCACACTACCGGATTGTGGTCACTGTTGCAGTCTGTGCCTGGTAGTGTTTTTGCTGACAGTAAAGAATTTCTAAATCTTTTGTTGATCAGGATGTAGTCAATTTGATTTTTGGTATTATCTCCTGGACTCATCCAAGTCCATTTTCTTCTGTTAGGCTGCTCAAACCAGGTGTTTCCTACTATGAACTCATTCATCTGTGCCCATTCTACAAGCTTCCCCCCTCTTTCATTTTGTGCACCAAGGCCATGAGGTCCAACTATATCCTCCACCCTATCCTGTCCCACTTTAGCATTAAAATCTCCCATTATGACTGTAACTTCTTGTGATTTACATTGGACCTTGGCCATCTCTAAAACTTCGTAGAAGTTGTCGATGTCTTCTTGAGTACTTGCGGATGTTGGTGCATACACCTGTATGATGTTGATATCAAATGGTTTGCCTCCGAATTTGACCAGTAAAACTCTGTCGGACACTGCCCAGTATCCCTTTACTGCTTTTGATTTGTCTTTGTCCATTATGATGCCTACTCCTCTTTCATGTGAATTACCACCAGAGTATATCACTGTATATTCCCCTGATGTTATCATGCCTGCCCCCTTCCATCTCACTTCCCCTAGTCCTAAAATACTAATGTTAAGCCTTTCCATCTCCATTTTGATGTTGTCTAATTTACCTTTCTGTAGCATTGTTCTTATATTCCATGTTGCTATTTTGAATTTAATTTTGATTTTGGTCGCAGTAGCTGGCTGACGGTCTGGTGTATAAATGTTGATCTCAAAACGAATTTTGCACTCTGTGTTATTTGAAAGAATGAGCTGTGTTTTTTTGTCTGCCACGATAATAATAATAATAATTACAATATTTATATAGCGCAAAATCTCGATAAAAATCAAATCTAAGCGCTGAACATACACTTACGCACGCGCGCACACACACGCACACACACACCCACACATGGCTATAAATGGGGGAAAAGAATAAAAGCAATGGAAAATTATAGAGAGCATATTATATACAAATATATATTACAATGCGATTCCTCTCCGAGCGGAGACAGGCTACAGAGGGGGGTTGAGTGAGGTCAGGATTTTATGCAGAGGAGAAAAGGTGAGTTTTGAGATCAAGATGTTGTCTGTACAGTCCTTTGTACTACGCTTTTCTACTCTGGAGTCATTTCAAAGCAGGAGTGGATTGGTATGTATATACACACACACACACACACACACACACACACACACACACACATATATATATATATAGATAGATAGCTAGATAGACAGACAGAAAGACAGATAGATAGATAAATAGATAGATAGATAGACAGACATACAGATAGATAGATAGATAGATGGAATATGACGTTTCGCACTCTCGTACCTTTCAGTAAAGTGTTCACTTACCTGTCCCAATTGTAGCTGGATAGATCCTTCACAGGCCACAGATTTCTTGTGTGGAAATGTTTGTACCCTGTCCAGATATTCTTTACACTGTCAGACTTTTTTTTCCGTTAAGGGGCGACGTTTGTTGTTGCCACCGGAAGTACTTTCTGTTGTATGAAAACAGGTGTCACCTTGTCTGCCATTGTTTACGTTAAGTCACTAGGCGAGCAAGTATATCAGTATTGTACATTTGTACATACTGTACAAGATAACTTGGGAAACGTGACAACTTCACAGCTTTCCGAAATGTGACAACATGTCACGAGCATTGCTCAATCAATTAGAGACAAATAAACCTATACGCAAAAGCGAGCAGCGCAATGCTTGTTGGGGGCACAGTGGGGGACTGGTTTCACACATCAGTTGGAGTTCGCCAGGGCTGTCTCCTCTCTCCAACCTTGTTCAACATCTTCCTTGAGCGCATTATGACGGATGCCCTTGAAAACCATCACGGCTCAGTCAGTATTGGAGGAAGGACAATCACCAACTTGAGATTTGCCGACGACATCGATGGGTTGGCTGGAAATGAAGACGAACTTGCCAACCTGGTGAAACACCTGGACGAGACATCATCCAGATATGGCATGGAGATCAGTGCCGAAAAGACAAAGTTGATGACAAACAGCACAAAACCAATAGAAAAGAAGATTACAGTCAGCGGGAGTGAGCTGGAAACCGTGGCTCAGTTCAAATATCTCGGAGCCATTATCAGTGAACAGGGATCGAAAACCGAAGTTCTTGCAAGAGCAGCACAGACAACAGCAGCACTAGCCAAGCTGAAGCCCATCTGGAGGGACAAAAACATCGCCCTCACTTCCAAACTGAAGCTAATGCACGCATTGGTCCTGTCAATCTTTCTCTACGCGTGCGAGTCATGGACACTAACAGCAGAACTGCAAAAGAAGATCCTGGCAGTAGAAATGAGATGCTTTAGAAGAGTGCTTGGCATCTCATACAAAGACCACATTACCAATGAGGAAGTACGAAGAACAATTTCACAGCATGTCAAAAACTATGAAAACCTTCTGACAACAGTAAGAAAAAGGAAACTTCGGTGGTATGGTCACGTGACAAGAACTAACGGACTATCAAAAACAATACTCCAAGGAACAGTTCAGGGGGGAAGAAAAAGAGGCAGACAGAGAAAAAGGTGGATGGACAATATTGACGAATGGACAGAAAAAAGCTTTGCCACGACCCAGACCCTTGCTCATGACAGACAGAGGTGGAGACAGACGGTGCGACGTTCATCCATGTGGAGCCCCCACGACCCTGGATAGGGTTAAGGGACAGGAAGGAAGGAAGGAAGGAAACCTATAATCATATTTTGGCTGTGCAAAGGTAGAAATAGTTCTATACCACATGTGTTGGCTGTCCAAAGGTAGAAATATGTCTATGCCACATGTTTTGGCTGTCCAAAGGTAGAAATATTTCTATGCCACATGTTGTGGCTGTCCAAAGGTAGAAATATTTCTATGCCACATGTGTTGGCTGTCCAAAGGCAGAAATAGTTCTATGCCACATGTTTTGGCTGTCCAAAGGTAGAAATATTTCTATGCCACATGTGTTGGCTGTCCAAAGGTAGAAATATTTCTATGCCACATGTGTTGGCTGTCCAAAGGTAGAAATATTTCTATGCCACATGTGTTGGCTGTCCAAAGGTAGAAATATTTCTATGCCACATGTGTTGGCTGTCCAAAGGTAGAAATATTTCTATGCCACATGTGTTGGCTGTCTGTGAGAGGCAGACGCAAAAGACTTCACTTGAATCACATGATGTGACTGCCACCTGATGCAACATCACCACACGTGTCTCAGTGAAGTCCAGTACCTGTGCCATTGACGAGTATTGCCTGAACAAGGCAAACATAATAAATAATAATAATTACAATATTTATATAGCGCAAAATCTTGATAAAATCAAATCTAAGCGCTGAAGCAGACACACACGCAAGCACGCACGCACGCACGCACGCACACACACGCACGCACACACACACACACACACATACAAACACACACACACGCATGGCTATAAATGGGGAGAAAGAATAAAAGCAATAAAAGCAAGAATAAAACCAATGGAAAATTATAGAGAGCATAGCATATACAATTATATATTATAACCATGTGATTCCCTCCGAGCGGAGACAGGCTGCAGAGGGGGGGGGGGGGGGGGTTGAGTGAGGTTAGGATTTTATGCGGAGGAGAAAAGGTGAGTTTTGAGAGCGGACTTGAAGGAGACAAAAGTAGGTTGCTGACGGACTGAGAGAGGAAGTTTGTTCCAGGAGAGTGGACCAGAAACAGAGAAGGCTCGTGGACCATAGGTATTGAGCTTAGTGCGTGGAAAGCGAAAAGTCAGAGGATCGGAGGCAGAGCGGAGGGTACGTGAGGGAACATAGATCTCAAGTAGGCTTGACAGGTAATCGGGGGCTGCGTTATTGAGGCTTTTGTAGCACATGGTGTCTAGTTTGTACTGTATGCGCTTTGATACAGGGAGCCAGTGAAGTTGTGCCAGGAGAGGAGATATGTGGTCAGCTTTTTTCTTTTTGAGTACAAGGCGTACAGCATTGTTTTGAATGCGCTGTAGGATGTGAATGGTGGAGGCAGGAAGACCAGACAGGAGTGAATTGCAATAGTCAATGCGAGACATTATGAAGGAGAGAACGAGTTTTGCAGTTGTTTCGACAGAGAGATACTTCCTGATCAGCCTTATACGATGGAGATGATAGTAGCAGGATCTGGCAGTTTGAGAAACAAAGTTGTTCATGGAGAGGGTAGAGTCAATGCAGACACCAAGGTTTTTAGCTGAATCAGAAATTGGGACTGATGTGTTACATAATGGGAGAGAAAGACGAGGCAGCTGAGAAAGTTTCTGACGGGTGCCAATGAGGATAGCTTCTGTTTTGTCGTCATTAAGCTGAAGTCTATTGTGTGTCATCCAGTTCTTAATGTCCGAGTAACACTCAGTGGTGCGAGTCAACAGGCGCTGTATATTATCAGGTGAGTCACTGTCTTGAAGTTGGGTGTCATCAGCATAGAAGTGGTGTTTTATAGAATGGGAGTTGATGATGGTGGACAGGGGGGAGGTGTAAAGAGTGAAAAGAACAGGGCCAAGGACAGATCCTTGTGGAACACCACAGGTCAGGTATGCAGGTTGAGAGTAAGTGCCATTGATGAGAACGGTTTGTTTTCTGTTGGATAGGTATGAAGTGAACCAAGACAGAGCAATGTCAGAGATGCCAAAAGTATGATGAAGTCTAGAAAGGAGAATACCATGATCAATGGTATCAAAGGCTGCAGACAGATCAAGGAGTGTGAGGAGAGAGACTTTGCCAGTATCAGTTGCAAGGAGGAGATTGTTGAGAATGTGTAGTAGGGCAGTTTCAGTGCTATGGCACTGGCGGTAGGCTGACTGGAAAGGATTGAGGAGATTGTTGGCAGACAGGTGAGAGTTCAGCTGGTTGAGGACGACTTTTTCAAGGAGTTTTGACAAGAAAGAGAGATTAGAGATAGGCCGGTAATTTTTCAGTTCATTTGGATCTAAATTGTGTTTCTTGAGGAGAGGGTGAACAATAGCAGACTTGAAAGAATCAGGGACAGTTCCAGTTTGAAGAGAAGTGTTGATGATGTCAGTGATGAATGGGAGGAGAGTAGGGAGACAGTCGGCGTAGAGAGAACCTGGAAGAGGATCCAGTTCGCAGGTTTTGAACGACATGGATCTGATTGTGTTGAGAATTTCTTCTTGTGAGACTGGGTTAAAAGTAGTAAGCGGTGTGCCAGAGAAGGAAGGGTCAGGTGGGCATGGTTGACAGGGTGTCCTGTCAAGCCTGTCACGAAGAGTTTGTATTTTGGTGGTGAAATAGTTGGAGAATACAGATGGGAGTTCTTCATTTGTATGTTTTGTTGGGAGAGGTAAATCTTTTCGTGTGCCAAGGAGATGATTCATGATTGTAAAGAGTTCTTTTGAAGAAGAGGCATTCAGGATTTTGGTTTGGAAATAGCTTTGTTTTTGCTGATGCAATGTGGGTGGATACTTTTGTTTTAGAGGCTTGGAAAAGTTGCCTGTGTACAGTGAGTTTGGATTTGCGCCAGCGGCGCTCTGCTCTGCGGCGGGCACGTTTTGCACAGGCGATCTCATGAGTGAGCCAGGGGGTAGGGGGGCGGTCAGGTAAAAGACGGGTTGTGGCTGGAGCATGAGTGTCCAGAAGATGGTGGAGAGTAGTATAGAATTCATCGGCAAGGTTATGTGACTTTTCAGAAAGGAGACGGGAGGCATCAG
>JAPXFY010001044.1:2500-7500 GCA_030674185.1 Monoplex corrugatus
GCTATTTCCATTAGCAAAAGGTGACTTGTGGGGCAGCCATCGACGCGTGACGTGATAACCAGTTTTTCCAAACAACGATGTAAGCCTGCCTGACTCAAATACAATAAACAACAGCACTTGACCTGGTGAAGTAAATAGGGAAATGTCTTCTTCTGCTTTCCTAAATCTCCATCTTCTTTTTGTCAAACAGCGATTATTTCGTATCGTGTCTTTGTTTGTTTGTGCATGTATGCGTGTTTATACATGTATGTGTTTGTACGTCCGTCTATGTGTGTGTGTGTGTGTCTTTGTGTGAGTATGTGTGTGTGTGTGGAGGGAGGGAAGGAGGAACTGCTTTTTCTGGTGGCAAATGATAGAGTAGAATGCAGTGGTATGATTTCAGCTCACTTTAGTGGTTTTTCGACCGTCGGAACCTACTGAAACAGGCGGGTAAAAGTGGTTTCTAATTTTCAAGAGCGCTAAAGTTGGAGGCCATTTTCTCGGCCAGTTTTTATCGGAGACTAATTTGGATGGTAAAGTTGGACTCAGCATGCTCGAATTACCCCGAAGAGATGTGTCACAAACGTACGTTTGGATGTTGCCTTTTTCGTCCAAAATGGCCGCCAGGTCCGCGGCTGTGAAAAATGCCGAAAAACTGTCCGATTGTAATTTTGCTTTTTCTTGGTGGCAAATGATAGACTAGAGAATGCAGTAGTATGATTTCAGCTCACTTTAGTGGTTTTTCGACTTTCAGAATCTACTGAAACACGGCGAAAAAAGTAGTCTCTAATTTTTAAGAGCGCTAACTTTGGAGGCAATTTTCTCTGCCAATTTTCACCAGAGACGAATTTGGATGGTAAATTTGGACTCGGCATGCTCGAATTACCCTTAAGAGATGTGTCACAAAGGTAGGTTTGGATGTCAACTTTTTCGTCCAAAATGGCCGCCAGCTTCCCGCCGCACGGCTGTGAAAAATGCCGAAAATTTGACCGATTGTGATTCTGCTTTTTCTGGTGGCAAATGATAGAGTAGAGTACAGTGGTATAATTTCAGTTCACTTTAGTGGTTTCAGACAGTCGGAACCTACTGAAACAGGCGGATAAAAGCAATTTTCTGATGTCATTGCTGACTTTATCGCAGATGAACATGTTGACATTGCTTTTATCACCGAAACATGGCTTAACCCCCTTGGTCATGAACCTATACATGTGAGTCTCACTCCGAGTGGTTACAGGCTTGCTTCTTTCCATCGCTCATCCCGAGGTGGTGGTATCGCCATCCTCTACAACGACTCACTCCATTCCCGCCTGTCTTTCTCGCAGTCTCTGCCTTTCTCCCATCCTTCTTTCGAGCACGTTGAAGTATCCTTCCAATCCACCCCTCACCCCATCACCTTCTCCTGTGTCTATCGACCTCCACCTAGCTCTGCCAACAAGCTCACCACATCCATGTTTCTCTCTGACTTTGATCAACTTCTTGATTACTACTGTCTCTTACCTGGAAATCTCATCATTCTAGGTGACATCAATGTCCACTATGACAACACTCACCGTTATGACACAAGACATATCATCAACTCTCTGTCCAATCACAATATGACTCAACACATTTCTGAACCAACCCATCAAAAAGGTCACATTCTTGACTGGATCATTTCTCGTGATCACCACAATTCCGCTACTGACAACTGCTTAGTTCTTTCTACCCGTCTAACTTCAGCCCTTCCATCTGACCACTCTGCAATTCTCTGTTCTCTCGACATTTCTCCTCCTTCCCGTACCATGCGCACAGTGACTCGACGCAATCTCAAATCTATCGACCTCTCCACATTTTCATCTGATGCCTCCCGTCTCCTTTCTGAAAAGTCACATAACCTTGCCGATGAATTCTATACTACTCTCCACCATCTTCTGGACACTCATGCTCCAGCCACAACCCGTCCTTTACCTGACCGCCCCCCTACCCCCTGGCTCACTCATGAGATCGCCTGTGCAAAACGTGCCCGCCGCAGAGCAGAGCGCCGCTGGCGCAAATCCAAACTCACTGTACACAGGCAACTTTTCCAAGCCTCTAAAACAAAAGTATCCACCCTCATTGCATCAGCAAAAACAAGTTATTTCCAAACCAAAATCCTGAATGCCTCTTCTTCAAAAGAACTCTTTACAACCATGAATCATCTCCTTGGCACACGAAAAGATTTACCTCTCCCAACAAAACATACAAATGAAGAACTCCCATCTGTATTCTCCAACTATTTCACCACCAAAATACAAACTCTTCGTGACAGGCTTGACAGGACACCCTGTCAACCATGCCCACCTGACCCTTCCTTCTCTGGCACACCTCTTACTACTTTTAACCCAGTCTCACAAGAAGAAATTCTCAACACAATCAGATCCATGTCGTTCAAAACCTGCGAGCTGGATCCTCTTCCAGGTTCTCTCTACGCCGACTGTCTCCCTACTCTCCTCCCATTCATCACTGACATCATCAACACTTCTCTTCAAACTGGAACTGTCCCTGATTCTTTCAAGTCTGCTATTGTTCACCCTCTCCTCAAGAAACACAATTTAGATCCAAATGAACTGAAAAATTACCGGCCTATCTCTAATCTCTCTTTCTTGTCAAAACTCCTTGAAAAAGTCGTCCTCAACCAGCTGAACTCTCACCTGTCTGCCAACAATCTCCTCAATCCTTTCCAGTCAGCCTACCGCCAGTGCCATAGCACTGAAACTGCCCTACTACACATTCTCAACAATCTCTTCCTTGCAACTGATACTGGCAAAGTCTCTCTCCTCACACTCCTTGATCTGTCTGCAGCCTTTGATACCATTGATCATGGTATTCTCCTTTCTAGACTTCATCATACTTTTGGCATCTCTGACATTGCTCTGTCTTGGTTCACTTCATACCTATCCAACAGAAAACAAACCGTTCTCATCAATGGCACTTACTCTCAACCTGCATACCTGACCTGTGGTGTTCCACAAGGATCTGTCCTTGGCCCTGTTCTTTTCACTCTTTACACCTCCCCCCTGTCCACCATCATCAACTCCCATTCTATAAAACACCACTTCTATGCTGATGACACCCAACTTCAAGACAGTGACTCACCTGATAATATACAGCGCCTGTTGACTCGCACCACTGAGTGTTACTCGGACATTAAGAACTGGATGACACACAATAGACTTCAGCTTAATGACGACAAAACAGAAGCTATCCTCATTGGCACCCGTCAGAAACTTTCTCAGCTGCCTCCTCTTTCTCTCCCATTATGTAACACATCAGTCCCAACTTCTGATTCAGCTAAAAACCTTGGTGTCTGCATTGACTCTACCCTCTCCATGAACAACTTTGTTTCTCAAACTGCCAGATCCTGCTACTATCATCTCCATCGTATAAGGCTGATCAGGAAGTATCTCTCTGTCGAAACAACTGCAAAACTCGTTCTCTCCTTCATAATGTCTCGCATTGACTATTGCAATTCACTCCTGTCTGGTCTTCCTGCCTCCACCATTCACATCCTACAGCGCATTCAAAACAATGCTGCACGCCTTGTACTCAAAAAGAAAAAAGCTGACCACATATCTCCTCTCCTGGCACAACTTCACTGGCTCCCTGTATCAAAGCGCATACAGTACAAACTAGACACCATGTGCTACAAAAGCCTCAATAACGCAGCCCCCGATTACCTGTCAAGCCTACTTGAGATCTATCTTCCCTCACGTACCCTCCGCTCTGCCTCCGATCCTCTGACTTTTCGCTTTCCACGCACTAAGCTCAATACCTATGGTCCACGAGCCTTCTCTGTTTCTGGTCCACTCTCCTGGAACAAACTTCCTCTCTCAGTCCGTCAGCAACCTACTTTTGTCTCCTTCAAGTCCGCTCTCAAAACTCACCTTTTCTCCTCCGCATAAAATCCTAACCTCACTCAACCCCCTCCCCCCCCCCCTCTGCAGCCTGTCTCCGCTCGGAGGGAATCACATGGTTATAATATATAATTGTATATGCTATGCTCTCTATAATTTTCCATTGGTTTTATTCTTGCTTTTATTGCTTTTATTCTTTCTCCCCATTTATAGCCATGCGTGTGTGTGTGTGTGTGTGTGTGTGTGTGTGTGTGTGTGGCGTGCGTGTGTGTGCGTGCGTGCGTGCGTGCGTGCTTGCGTGTGTGTCTGCTTCAGCGCTTAGATTTGATTTTATCAAGATTTTGCGCTATATAAATATTGTAATTATTATTATATTATTATTATTATCTCTAATTTTCAAGAATGCTAACTTTGGAGGCCATTTTCTCAGCCAATTTTCATCGGAGATTAATTTGGATGGTAAATTTGGACTCGGCATGCTCGAAATACCCTGATGAGATGTGTCACAAACGTAGGTTCGGATGCCGACTTTTTCGTCCTAAATGGCCGCCAGGTCTGCTCCGCAGCTGTGAAAGGTGCCGAAAAATTGACCGATTGTGATTCTGCTTTTTCTGGTGGCAAATGATAGAGTAGAATACAGTGGTATGATTTCAGCTGTTAAGTGGTTTTCGACTTTCAGAATCTACTGAAAGAGACCGATAAAAGTGGTCTCTAAGTTTCAAGAACGCTAATTTTGGAGGCCATTTTCTCGGCCAATTTTTATCGGATACTAATTTGGATGGTAAATTTGGACTCGGCATGCTCGAATTACCCCGAAGAGATGTGTCATAAAGGTAGGTTCGGATGTTGCCTTTTTCGTCCAAAATGGCCGCCAGTCCACTGCTGTCAAAAAGGCCGGAAAAATAACCGATTGTGATTCTGCTTTTCTTGGTGGCAAATGATAGAGTAGTATACAGAGGTATGATTTCAGCTCATTTTAGTGGTTTTCGACCGTCGGAACCTACTCAAACAGGCCGATAAACGTGATGTGTAATTTTCAAGATCGCTAACTTTGGAATTAACCTGATGAGATGTGTCACAAGAGTCTTTTAGGGTTTTTCTTCCGAAATTGCCGCTCGGTCCGCGTCTCTCTCACTGTCTGTCTCTGTT
>JAPXFY010001044.1:25000-35000 GCA_030674185.1 Monoplex corrugatus
AGAAAGAGAAAGCAAGAAACACAGACAGGCAGACAGGCAGAAAGAAAGAAAGAGAGACAGAAAGAAGGAAAGAAAGAAGGAAAGAAAGAAAGAAAGAAACTCTACCGTTAAATCGATGCAGAGGGTTTGTGGATACGAATGTCCAGTCGGATGACCAGTAGCACAACACGAACGATTTGGTCAGTAGCGTTGACTGAAGCCTAACGTATTCTGATACATGGGACCACCAGGACAAAGGGGGAACGATCAAAACGTAGTACGGGTACTCAACCTCTCAGTATGACACACAATATTTCCTCAGATGAAGGGCATGTCCTGGTACTCTGTGTTTCCAACAACACCGATTCTTTTATAGTCTGTTACTTCACTTGTGCAGATTCATAAAACACACACCACAATTTTCATTAGCGAGTTGGTTTCAGAATCAACATGGAACCTTTCAATGTAACAATTCATACATGTGCATGTGGCGTATGCTATTGTCCATTTTTGAGATGATCATTAGTGACACGCATTTCGGCGATTGTGTGTTGTTGACGATAAACGACTTTTATCACATGTCAGTGAAAGGTCAGTACACTACCACTCACCGTGAAGAATCACTAACAGAACAGTGATGATATCGTGTGGTGTACGTGTATACTGCTATGTTTATCAGATAAAGAGCACAATACACACCACACACACACAGGAGCGGTATGGTTAGCCGGCATCATCAAGAGTTGCCAGTTGTATTTATTTATGAATTTATTTTTATTTCATATTACGCCTCGACTTTTCTCCTCAGTTTGACCAGAAGCTCGAAATGAACGTCTAGTCCTTCGGAAAGGGGCGAAAAAGGAGTCGGACCCAATGTGCCTTCTGGCTGTGCACGCTAAAGATCCCACAGTAGTTGAAAATCGTGAAGAGCAGGGCATTGCCGGCTGCCTTGGTATAAAAACATTGGGGAGATAGGTTGATTTCCTAGGTCTCAACCCCCGAAGGCCAATTAGCCTTCTTGTCTATCTCAAGTCTTGGTAAAAAAAATGTGAATCTGAATATGAAATTGAAACAAGGGAGAGGGGATGGGCACCGCCCTCGTGGATGCTGGCCCCGGGAAAAATTGAGGTGTCTGCCACCGCGCTCCCCTACGACCCCAGGGTAATGGAACTATCTAGGTAGGACCTCAGGACTTGGCCAGCTCGTGGGTTTATGTACAGGCTTAAGGCTTGTGCCGTGATCATTCTGGATATTTTCCATAACATGATACCTGTGACATTAGTACATATGGAATTCATTCCGAGCGCGGAGACGTCATCTTAAGAAACTGAAACTGAAACTGAAACTGTCATTTTACGTATATTTTTTATTGTTGTTTGATTCGGAGCATTATTTCCACGGTTGGGTGCGTGTCGACTATCTGACCCACCGTATGCAGGCATTATGCTGTTGCACAGTCTGCATACTCCGTTTACGGTGGGTGTCAATGCTGTGTACGTGTGTTTTTGTGTTCACCGAACATTAGATATAACTCATACTCAAATAGGATCGTTAACGTGCGTATTTGATGCTTTGAGTACAAATACACACGAAGCAGGTTCAGGCGCTTTAATTAAATTCTGTACTTATGTCATCATGAAAGATCAGAATGACAGAAAAGTTCTCCGCCGTTTAGTCAACAAGCGATAACCAGGCAGGATCGAACTCATACTTTCCGTTTGGACGTCCGGCGTCTTGACCACTCACCTATCACGCCCCGTCAAAGTGGCGGAGTGAATATGAAAAGAAAGCGATTTTTTTATCGCTTTGTTCACACACATCTCCGCCCCGCACCCACACACAGACACAGGCACAGACAGACAGACAGACAGACAGACAGACAGACAGACACACACACACACACACACACACGTATACACACACACTTACACACACACACACAAACACACACACACACACACACACAAACACACACACACACAGACACACACACATACACACACTCACACACACACACATACCCCGCTCTAGTGCGCAAGCTCGCACACACGCACGCACGCACACACACACACACACACACGCACACACACACACAAACACACACACGCATACACACACTCACACACACACACACGCACACACACAAACACACACACACATACACACATACACACACATACAAACTCACCCACGCACGCACACTTCCCCATCCCTCCACACATTCAAAACATCTTCTTGACACAAACAGAACGCCATTAAAACCTTTATCGGACAAAGTGACCGAAATATGTTTGGGTGCAGCGTAGAAAATAGTTTCCTTTTGACCTATATTGCTGCTCTAGATTATCATATGAATATCACCCCACCCCCACCCGCACCCCCAACCCCCACACGCGCACACACACTTATACATACACACACTTACAACACACACACACACACACACACTCGCACGTACGCACGCACACGCACACACACATACACACACACACACACTACACTGATAACATTTTATGTTATCCGTTATCTCGAACCAGAATCCATTCATGATTGTCTTCTGAGTGTTCGTATTGATTAAAGGACTCCATTGGTATTTGGTAATTGGAGTTTATTCAATGTGGAATTCGTTGCTCTCAGACAATTCCATATGTGCTCCATCAGATATGCCATCAGTCATCCGGCAGACTCCTTGAGCCTTGCGCAAAACCCAATGCTCCGACAAGGTATTTGAAAAAGAGAGAAGTTAGGGGAACAGGGCCTAAATATGAAACACTAGATGACACCACCAGAAGGATTGGAGACATTTACATTTCTGGAGGTGAGGGGAACAGGGTCTACGTATGAAACATTTAGCATGGCATTGCTAGAAGGATTGGAGACATATGCATTTCTGGAGGTTAGGGGAACAGGGTCTAAGTATGAAACACTTAGGATGACACCAGCAGAATAATTGGAGACATGCATTTCTGGAGGTTACGGGAACAGGATCTAAGTATGAAACACTTAGGATGACACCAGCAGAATAATTGGAGACATGCATTTCTGGAGGTTACGGGAACAGGATCTAAGTATGAAACACTTAGGATGACACCAGCAGAATAATTGGAGACATGCATTTCTGGAGGTTAGGGGAACAGGGTCTAAGTATGAAACACTTAGGATGACACCAGCAGAATAATTGGAGACATGCATTTCTGGAGGTTAGGGGAACAGGATCTAAGTATGAAACACTTAGGATGACACCAGCAGAATAATTGGAGACATGCATTTCTGGAGGTTACGGGAACAGGATCTAAGTATGAAACACTTAGGATGACACCAGCAGAATAATTGGAGACATATGCATTTCTGGAGGTTAGGGGAACAGGGTCTAAGTATGAAACACTTAGGATGACACCAGCAGAATAATTGGAGACATGCATTTCTGGAGGTTAGGGGAACAGGATCTAAGTATGAAACACTTAGGATGACACCAGCAGAATAATTGGAGACATGCATTTCTGGAGGTTAGGGGAACAGGATCTAAGTATGAAACACTTAGGATGACACCAGCAGAATAATTGGAGACATGCATTTCTGGAGGTTAGGGGAACAGGATCTAAGTATGAAACACTTAGGATGACACCAGCAGAATAATTGGAGACATGCATTTCTGGAGGTTACGGGAACAGGATCTAAGTATGAAACACTTAGGATGACACCAGCAGAATAATTGGAGACATGCATTTCTGGAGGTTAGGGGAACAGGGTCTAAGTATGAAACACTTAGGATGACACCAGCAGAATAATTGGAGACATGCATTTCTGGAGGTTACGGGAACAGGATCTAAGTATGAAACACTTAGGATGACACCAGCAGAATAATTGGAGACATGCATTTCTGGAGGTTAGGGGAACAGGATCTAAGTATGAAACACTTAGGATGACACCAGCAGAATAATTGGAGACATGCATTTCTGGAGGTTAGGGGAACAGGATCTAAGTATGAAACAATTAGGATGACACCAGCAGAATAATTGGAGACATGCATTTCTGGAGGTTAGGGGAACAGGATCTAAGTATGAAAGACTTAGGATGACACCAGCAGAATAATTGGAGACATGCATTTCTGGAGGTTAGGGAACAGGGTCTAAGTATGAAACACTTAGGATGACACCAGCAGAATAATTGGAGACATGCATTTCTGGAGGTTAGGGGAACAGGATCTAAGTATGAAAGACTTAGGATGACACCAGCAGAATAATTGGAGACATGCATTTCTGGAGGTTAGGGGAACAGGGTCTAAGTATGAAACACTTAGCATGACACCACAGAATGATTGAAGACATGCATTTCTGGAGGCTGGAGGAAAAGAGCTTAAGTATGATACACCTAGGATGACACCACCAGAATTATTGGAGACATGCATTTCAGGATGTATTGGAATGGTAGAGAGGTTGGTCAAATAGACCCAACACAACACAACTGAACGTGTGAGTGTGAGTGTGAGTGTGAGTATATATATATATATATATATATATATATATATATATATATATATATATATATATATATATATATATATATATATATATATGTGTGTGGTGTGTGTGTGTGTTGTTGTGTGTGTGTGTGTAGTGTAGTGTGTGTAGTGTGTGTGTGTGTAGTGTTTGTGTGTGTAGTGTTTGTGTGTGTAGTGTGTGTGTGTTAGTGTGTGTGTGTAGTATGTGTAGTGTGTGTGTGTAATGTGTGTGTGTGTGTGTGTGTTGTGTGTGTGTGTGTGTGTGTGTGTGTGTGTGTGTGTGTGTAGTGTGTGTGTGTGTAGTGTGTGTGTGTGTGTGTTGTTGGTGTTGTGTGTGTGTGTGGCGTGTATTGTGTGTGTGTGTGTTTGGTATGCCTCTGTGTGTGTATGTATGTGCATGGTGTGCCCCCCTCTCTCTCTCCCTCTCACTCCCTCTCTCTCTTTCTCTCTCTCTCTTTCTCTCTTTCTCTTTCTCTCTCTCTCTCTCTCTCTCTCTCTCTCTCTCTCTCTGTTTATTTGTGTGACAATAGCTTACTCTGTAATACTCAGCCTCTTCCTCCCAATCTACGATGTATTCTTATATTGGGCGTTCGTGTTATTGATGCAGTAGTACGCCTACTGGTATGGACTATTTGTTATCGATTATTGTCCTTGTTATCGCTATTGTCACTGTGATTGTTTTCTCTTCATTTTGTTGACAGTTCTTTCTGTCTGTACGGATCCTACAGAAACTGGTCATGTGAAGTCTCCTCCCTCCCCATGGACATTCAGCCATGACCATGACAACAGGGCTTTTCTCCCACACGACAACAGGGCTTTTCCCCACACGACAACAGGGCTTTTCTCCCACATGACAACAGGGCTTTTCTCCCACATGACAACAGGGCTTTCCCCCACACGACAACAGGGCTTTTCTCCCACATGACAACAGGGCTTTTCTCCCACATGACAACAGGGCTTTTCTCCCACACGACAGCAGGGCTTTTCCCCACACGACAGCAGGGCTTTTCCCCCACATGACAACAGAGCTTTTCCCCACACGACAGCAGGGCTTTTCTCCCACATGACAACAGAGCTTTTCCCCACACGACAGCAGGGCTTTTCCCCACATGACAACAGGGCTTTTCCCCCACACGACAACAGGGCTTTTCTCCCACATGAGAACAGGGCTTTTCCCCACATGACAACAGGGCTTTTCTCCCACATGACAACAGGGCTTTTCTCCCACATGACAACAGGGCTTTTCTCCCACACGACAACAGGGCTTTTCTCCTACATGACAACAGGGCTTTTCCCCACATGACAACAGGGCTTTTCTCCCACACGACAACAGAGCTTTTCCCCACACGACAACAGGGCTTTTCTCCCACATGACAACAGGGCTTTTCTCCTACATGACAACAGGGTTTTCTCCCACATGACAACAAGGCTTTTCCTCACATGACAACAGGGCTTTTCTCCCACATGGCAACAGGGCTTTTCCTCACATGACAACAGGGCTTTTCCCCACATGACAACAGGGCTTTTCCCCACATGACAACAGGGCTTTCCCCACATGACAACAGGGCTTTTCCCCACATGAAACAAGGCTCTTCCCCCACATGACAACAGGGCTTTTCCCCACATGACAACAGGGTTTTTCCCCACACGACAACAGAGCTTTTCTTTCACATGACAACAGGGCTTTTCTCCACATGACAACAGGACTTTTTCCCACATGACAACAGGGCTTTTCCCTACATGACAACAGGACATTTTCCCACATGACAACAGGGCTTTTCCCTACATGACAACAAGGCTTTTCCCCACACGACAACATGGCTTTTCCCCACATGACAACAGGGCTTTTCCCCACAAAACAACAGGGCTTTTCCCCACATGACAACAGGGCTTTTCCCCATATGATAACAGGGCTTTCCCCCACATGACACTTGGTTTTCACCTGCTTTCTGGTCACTGCTTTCTTATAGTGGACTGGGGTCACGTCTGATTTTTTGACTTGCTTCGGGTCACCATTCTCTGCCTCCATTCAGACATGCTTTACACAGGTTCTGTATTTTGTGATAATTCATACATAGGTGAGTGTAGGAAAAAAGTGGTTGAACCATATGAGCAAACACGTTTTACTGTTTCTGTTTTTTTAACACTAAGTAACAACTGGCCATTTCAACATAACTTTCCTTATGAGCACCAAAAAACCCCCTTTCTCTCCCGTCTTTAGAAAGAGAAGACGGAATCTTATTTCTCAGAATTATGCACGTTGGTCTTGCATGAAATGTAATCATCTATAAGAATAATCTGAAAAGACATTGCAAAACAAAACAGAACACACACACACACGCACGCACGCACGCACTAACGCACACACGCACACACACACAAAGACCACACGGCTGCGACAGCGGAAAGGTAATGCAAGGGAAACAACAACGTTATGAACTTTTCGCATTTCTTTTACGGTTATTTCCCTTTAACTAGTAATTTGTTTAAAACTTTGCTGTTATCCTCTCAAAATTAGTCTAACAAACGACAAATTCCCAATCTTATTTGAATAAATACAATGTTTATCGATGCATTTTTGAACTGGGTTAGGCATAGAGAAAGTGAGAAATTTATAAACCGTAAAATACAGGACTTGTTCTGTTTGCTTCTTTCGCTGTATAGTAAGTGTTCAGGGGTAGTCACATTTTCACAAAGATTACATCGCCAATTACAAATAAACTCAAACTGGGTCCTATGCTTCGTAACAGGCATTAACAATGCTGGAGGTTTTAAAACCAGTGACTGATTTTTCAAAATAACACTATATACGAAAAGAAGTGATTGTGTAAAAAAAAAAAAAAAATTAGTGCATCTTCATCCCCCCAACCTCATTTTGTACAGTTGAAAACTAAGAGTGGTGGGAGCTGGTTTCTTGATAAGGGAGACTGTTAACTTGTTTTTTTGTTGTTTTTTGTACCTTTGGCCCTTTTTTACACTGACAGGTTATTACAAATTATAAACTGAATCCCCACGTGAACTATAAAAGGAAGGAAGACAAAATCCCACGTGAACTATAAAAGGAAGGAAGACAAAATCCCACGTGAACTATAAAAGGAAGGAAGACAAAATCCCACGTGAGCTGTAAAAGGAAGGAAGACAAAATCCCACGTGAGCTGTAAAAGGAAGGAAGACAAAATCCCACGTGAACTATAAAAGGAAGGAAGACGAAATCCCTCGTGAACTATAAAAGGAAGGAAGACAAAATCCCACGTGAACTATAAAAGGAAGGAAGACAAAATCCCACGTGAACTATATTAGGAAGGAAGACGAAATCCCACATGAGCTATACTAGGAAGGAAGACGAAATCCCACGTGAGATATACTAGGAATGAAGACGAAATCCCACGTGAGCTATAAAAGGAAGGAAGACAAAATCCCACGTGAGCTATAAAAGGAAGGAAGACAAAATCCCACGTGAGCTATAAAAGGAAGGAAGACAAAATCCCACGTGAGCTATAAAAGGAAGGAAGACAAAATCCCACAGGACCACGTACGTATAGAAGGGATCATTCTAGAGTTGGAATGAACATGATGATCAAACTGGCACAGTTTGTGTGTGTGTATGTGTGTGTGTGTGTGTGTGTGTGTGTGTGTGTGTGTGTGTGTGTGTGTGTGTGTGTGTGTGTGTGTGTGTGTACATGTACATATACATATGTGTGCGTGTGCGTGTTAATGTATGTATGTATGTATGTAGTATGTATGTATGTATGTATGTATGTATGTAGGGCCTATGTATGTATGTATATATGCATGTATGCATGTATGTATGTATGTATGTATGCATGTATGTATGAATGTATGTATGTATGTATGTATGTATGTATGTATGTATGTATGTATGCATGTATGTATGTATGTATGTATATATGTATGTATTTCTCTATCTATGTATACATATATACATGTGTGTGTATGTGTGCATGCGTGCGTGTGTGTGCGTTCGTGCATGTGTGTGTGTGTGTGTGTGTGTATGTGTGTGTGTGTGTGTTAGCAGGACGAAGAGAAGCAGGGCCCTAAAATCAACGTTAAACGCAACTGAAAAGAATTCCAGCTGGATTTGGTTGTGGAGAAACAGCAAAAGTCTGTTAGATAAGCAATAAAAAAACAAACAAACAAACAAACAAACAAAAAACAAAAAAAAAAAAAACAAAAAAAAAAAAAACAAAACAACAACCCCGATCAGTCAGAAGGGTAACTTGGCCTTAAGGTGCCGAACCATCTTCGATACATGGGTTTAAACCCAGGCGGAAAAAAATGGTGACAGAAGAAGATATCCAGAAGTCATGACCTAGATGCAGCCCTTTAGAGTGTAAGGTGTTTTAGGGCCGAAACACTTGTTTTAAGGGGGAGATTTCTCCCCTGAATACCTTTTGACATCCAGCTTTCCACAACGCCTGCATTGTTCAGCCACAATGCCTTGTCTCTGCCCATCTTAAGGATTAGACGTGGTGTGGCTTGATCTGGCAAATGCGTATGGCTCAGCCCCATCCACACAAGGTAATTCACCTGGCTTTTGAGATGAATCATTTCTTAAAGAACATCGGAGAAATGCTGAAGAAGTACATTCACGGCTTCTCACGGCATAAAGGAACACCCGACAGACTGAATCCGTTTGAAAGTTGGCATAGCAATGGGCTGTACAAGTTCTCCAGTTCTGTTCATGTTAGTTAGTGGAGGTCATCTTGAAAGCAGCAATGTAGCAGTTGAGGTCCAGGAGGAGACCTCAAAAATAAATTCCAAATTCCTCTACAGGCCTTCATCGATGAGACAGCAATCCTTTTCACAAAGGACGATGAAACACACAAAATACTGAAGCAGTCAGACGAGTTATACGCCTCATCCAGGATGCATTTCTAACCCAAGAAATAACGGAGCCCCTAATTCGGAAAATTGGCCGAAACAGTAATAATGTTTACTGTAGCCAGCCAAGCCATTTCAACAGTGATAGAAGAACAGGTCGAGAGGTTTGGAAGGTAACGAGGCTAAAGTTTATAGTATGCTCTGGCATATGTTCACACACACACACACACACACACACACACACACACACACACACACACACACACACACACACACACACGCACACACACACATACACACATGCACAAACACACGCGCACACACACATGCATGCACACAGACACACACAAATATCTATACACATACGTACGTACATCACACATATATACACACACAATATATATAAATATGTATGTGTATGTGATGTATGTGTATGTGTGTACATATAGACAGACAGACAGACTGACTGACAGACAGGAGGACAGAAAGATAGATAGATGGATAGACAGACAAACAGACAGACAGATAGGTAGATAGATAGATGGTTAGACAGAAACAGACAGATAAATAGATATATAGACAGACAAACAGACAGACAGACAAACAGACAGACAGATAGATAGATGGATAGATAGACAGACAGACAGACAGATAGATAGACAGACAGACAGACAGACA
>JAPXFY010001045.1:0-5000 GCA_030674185.1 Monoplex corrugatus
TTATGATGATGAGGATGAGAATCATTCTGAATTCCATAGTATTCAGCTAAGGCCCCAGACCCGTGTGCACAAGAAGTTTCGATCACCTAGTAGCGTTCTAAATGGTATCATTGTGTGAGTGTTTACGTGATAACGTATGAAAACTTGACAATAAAGTTGACGTTCAGAATGGTTCTAGGAGATGGAGATGAGTGTGCAAATCTTAACATTTAGAATGCTTCTGTAACGTTGAAATGTGTGTGCACTTGGGTGGACCCAGGACGATAAAGGTACGAATACTTAACAGTGTCGAGTCATGGCTCCTGACTGATAAGTATAGCTACTTCACAACATAGTCTCTCCCATCCACTCACCTGCTACATGTGTGTTGTACTAGACTGTCATCTGATTAGTACAGATGTGGATATTTCATATTGTACAACACACAACCGCCTACTCGCTTATCTTTCTTACATCTTTACTCCCCCCCTCTACCTCCAACCCCACCCCCAGCTTGTCCTTTTGTACCTCTCCCTCTTCCCTCTCTCCCTCATCCATCTAAACGTTTTTTGCCTCCTAGTTGTCATTTTTCAAAAACAAATGTTTAGTGTTCCGATTGTTCTTAGATGAATGTACGTATATTGTTTTGCAGTTAGTACGCTGCTGCATCCCCCCCTCCCCCCGTGGGATGCCGGGGGCTCTTTCAGTATGAATAGTCTCCCCACCTTCTGGAAATTCTGTGTTAGAATTTTTCTTCTTTTCTGTCACTGTCTTTGTTTGTGCCTTGTTCCTTTGCTTTCTGTCATTTCTTCCTATCATTTTCTACCTTGCTGGTCTCTTAGGATTGATAATTGGGGACATGTATAAAGTGCATCTTTTTGGCTTTAGGGAAATGAGATACGCGAAAGCAATTTTAGGTAACTTAGGTCTGTTATTATATATGGTTTTGTGTCCTTAGTTATGTTCAAATTTGTATTCAGGCGCGTTGTCTAAATCCCCTGTACGATAAATTGGACAGAGTGGTCAACGCCGGGGGTATGTCCTTAGATTATGTCCGCGAATGCCTTGATATGTGTACTTAAATTTTCTTTTCTTTTTTCCCCGTTGAAGTATTGAGGGACAGTTTTCAGTTTTATAATGTCATGATGATGATGATGATGATGAGAATGAGAACGCCATGATACAGTGGAGTTCACGTAGGATTGAGATTGCTCATGGCAGGACTGTACGTACTCCCATCATCATCATCAAGTGCCCTGCCGCATGGCGTTGGCGATCATGGCCCTCCATATGTATCTATCCCTTGTTGCCGCGAGTACATCTTTCACCCTCTCTGTACTCAGCCACCCTGTAAGTCCGTCCAATGTTTTATCCCCGGGTCTACCTGGTGCTCCCTTTGGGTAAATAGCACCACTGCCTTGCGGTTGTCTGGGAAGAGAATAAGTCTAAGGGAGTAAACCCTGAAATAAAAATCACCCCTACTGCCTTGTAGGCTGTCGTGGGAACGACAAAGGCTTGCGGAGAGTCCGTACACAAACCGATGGAAGACAACGGGAAACCACCATCGTACTTTCTCAAGAATATTCATGGCCAGAGAGAACAAGAAAAAAAAGGATAACGACGTAAATAGGGGCTCCTATAGAGCACCTTCGTCCGGAAGGGACCGTCATGCTGCGCAGGTGACACCAGACCGTCAGCAAGCTACTGCGATCAAACTGTTCTCTCATCATCATCATCATCAAGTGCCCTGCCGCAGTCGTTGGCGATCATGGCCCTCCATAATTATGCATCTATCCCTCGTTGCCGCGAGCACATCTTCCACCCTCTCTGGTCCCAGCCACCCTGCAAGTCCGTCCAATATTATCTCTTCGGGTCTACCTGGTGCTTTCCTTCCCTCCAACTTTCCTGTTGTGACCTGGTGCTCTAATTCCCCTTTCCTCATAAAATGGCCTATAAATGTTGCCTGTCGTTTCCTAATCTTCCTTATGAATGATCTACTTGTGTCTGCCTCCATCAAGACTGTCTCGTTTATTTTTTCTTTGCTGTCCATGGAACTCTCAACATTCTTCTTAGAACCACATCTCGGCTGCCTCGTTCTTGTTCTGGCTTTGCTTGTTGACTGTCCACGCCTCACAACCGCATAACATTACCGGTTGTATTAACGTTCAAGAACTGTCTTCCTGATGTTAATTGATAGGCATTTATTGATAAGAATGCTTTTCTTCTTCTTGAATGCTGTTTTGGCTCGGCTGATTCTGCTGGCTATACTGCCGTCTGGTGAGATGATCATTCCCAAATAGTTAAACTTATCAACCTGTCTCAATTTTATTTTGCATGAGGGGATTTCATGTTGTTGTTTTTTTTGTTTGTTTTTGTTTTTTTGCTAATTACCATGGCTTCAGTCTTCTTGCTATTTAGCTCCAACCCTTTACTTTTGCTTTCTAGTTCTATGATATTCACAAGGTATTTTAGGTCCCTTTCATTTTCTGCGACTATCACGGTGTTATCTGCGTATCGAATGTTGCTTATCATTTTTCCTCCAACCTTTAATCCAGGGTATTCTTCTAGGTTTCTCATGATGTTTTCGCTGTAAAGTGAAAACAGATCTGGTGACAAAACACAACCTTGTCTGACTCCTCTTTTCATATTTTGGAAAGAGCTTCCAGGTTTCTCATGATGTTTTCGCTGTAAAGTGAAAACAGATCTGGTGACAAAACACAACCTTGTCTGACTCCTCTTTTCATATTTTGGAAAGAGCTTCCAGGTTTCTCATGATTTTTCTTACTATTGTAATGTGTCCTGGCGTCAAAACCCTCGGCTCTCATACCTCTTCCATGACAACAGGTATGGATCCTGTACAATATCGAACCCCCCACCCGCACCCCCCTCAACATGGCGCCCTTGGCTGGGGTCTTCAACTGGACGGCCGGCTACCGCCTGGACACTGACGTGCCTGTGCCCTACGGGGGTTACACCCGCTACTCGGGGGACCGCTACGGCGCCAACTACTCTGTCAACCACGCACGCCAGAACCCTCGTCTGGCCGCCTGGATGTCCAGCAACTGCTACGACTACAACCGCCGCCAGTTGCTCGTCCGGCGTCTGAAGGTGAGTGAGATGATTTTTTTTATCATTTTATTTTTCTTTGAACCAGAAACACACACACACGCACACACACACACACACACACACACACACACACACACACACACACACACACACACACACACACACACACACACACACACACACACACACACACACACACACACACACACACAAAAAGAACCACAACGCGTATTTAATACAACCAGACAAAACAGGAGCAAATTTTCGCCCAACTGGCCTTTGTCAAGCGTGAGATCACAAACAAACAGACACTAGATACAAAAAGTCACACAACAAATTCATCATCATCATCTACCTGGTGCTCTCTTTCCCTCCTGCTTTCCTGTTGTGACCAGGTGCTCTAATTTCCCTTTCCTCATAAAACGGCCTATAAGTGTTGCCTGTCTTTTCCTAATCTTTCTTACTAATGATCTTCTTGTGTCTGCCACCATCAAGACTGTCTCGTTTGCTTTCTTTGCTGTCCATGGAACTGTCAACATTCTTCTTAGAAACCACATCTCGGCTGCCTCAGTCTTGTTCTGGCTTTGTTTGTTGACTGTCCACGCCTCCCAACCGTATAACATCATGGGTTCTATTAACATTCAAGAACTCTTCCTGATGTTAATTGATAGGCATTTGTTGGTAAGAATGCTTTTAATTTTCATCTTCCTAAATGCTGTTTTGGCTTGGCCGATTCTGCTGGCTATTTCTGATGTGCATCTGCCGTCTGGTGAGTGATCGTTCCCAGCTATTTAAACTTATCAACCTGATTATCAGTGTCAGTGACTGGCTTAGGAAAACCTGAAACCACCCAGCACGCACGTATGTCAAGGACAGTATATCCATACAGCGCAGCAACGTATACCACCCACCTGCGTGATGTGGGCGAAACACTATGCATACAAAGACTCGGAACTCTTTAAAAAATACAGTAACAAGTTTCCAGTATGGCAGCACTTCTGTGTAAGAACGAACATAAGCCTGGTTTTAAAACTTTGACATTATCACCCATGAAACACACACACACACACACACACACACACACACATACACACACACACACATACACACACACATACACACACACACACACACACACACACACACACATATATATATATATACACACACACACACACACGCACACACACGCACACACACACACACACACACACACACACACACACACACACACACACACACACACACACACACACACACACACACACACACACACGAAACCTTCCAGTATGCATACAAAGACTCGGAACTTTTAAAAAAAAGTTTCCACTATGGCAGCACTTCTGTGTAAGATCGAACATAAGCTTCGTTTAAAAACTGTGAGCATTATGACCCATGATTATCTAACAATGACCGTTTCATTGCCTGCATGATGTTTGTCACATATATGAAACTTCCCTTCCATGATTTATGATTTTTCTCTTTCTTTTTCAATTTTATTATTATTGCTTTTTATTTAGTAGAAGCAAATACGACAAAAACTACCCACTTTTGCATAGTACTATAATACCGTGGTTTTAGTAGCTGTGCCGTTATATTCTTTTTCAAGCCGCGCGGAGATTTGCAATGAGAAATGCGTGTGTGTTAGAAAAGAACATTTGTTGTCATTTTATTTTCTGCATTAAAAGGAAGGAAGATTATGGAATGGAATGGCTTAACAAATGTTTTCAATTTAAGAAAAAAGGGCATTTGTTAACCGCATCATCGTTATGTGTCATAATTACGGTCAAAGTGAAAAAAAAAAAAAAAAAAAAAAAGAGAAGAAGGAAGAAGGAAATATAGAGAAGTATTAGTAAAGACAGGCAAAGCCAACTGCGTCGGATTCACGTGCTAATGGTTGTGAGTTCGAATCCCAGGGTGCGCTACATTAAAACTGGCCTTCTCACTGTCCC
>JAPXFY010001045.1:15000-17500 GCA_030674185.1 Monoplex corrugatus
ATACATAATAATACATCTGATACATAATAATACATCTGTGATACATAATAATACATCTGTGATACATAATAATAATCTGTGATACATAATAATACATCTGATACATAATAATACATCTGTGATACATAATAATACATCTGATACATAATAATACATCTGTGATACATAATAATACATCTGTGATACATAATAATACATCTGATACATAATAATACATCTGATACATAATAATACATCTGTGATACATAATAATACATCTGATACATAATAATACATCTGTGATACATAATAATACATCTGTGATACATAATAATACATCTGATACATAATAATACATCTGTGATACATAATAATACATCTGTGATACATAATAATACATCTGTGATACATAATAATACATCTGATACATAATAATACATCTGATACATAATAATACATCTGATACATAATAATACATCTGTGATACATAATAATACATCTGATACATAATAATACATCTGATACATAATAATACATCTGTGATACATAATAATACATCTGTGATACATAATAATACATCTGATACATAATAATACATCTGATACATAATAATACATCTGATACATAATAATACATCTGATACATAATAATACATCTGTGATACATAATAATACATCTGTGATACATAATAATACATCTGTGATACATAATAATACATCTGATACATAATAATACATCTGATACATAATAATACATCTGTGATACATAATAATACATCTGATACATAATAATACATCTGTGATACATAATAATACATCTGTGATACATAATAATACATCTGTGATACATAATAATACATCTGATACATAATAATACATCTGTGATACATAATAATACATCTGTGATACATAATAATACATCTGTGTACATAATAATAAACATCTGATACATAATAATACATCTGTGATACATAATAATACATCTGTGATACATAATAATACATCTGTGATACATAATAATACATCTGTGGTACATAATAATACATCTGTGATACATAATAATACATCTGTGATACATAATAATACATCTGTGATACATAATAATACATCTGTGATACATAATAATACATCTGTGATACATAATAATACATGTGATACATAATAATACATCTGATACATAATAATACATCTGTGATACATAATAATACATCTGTGATACATAATAATACATCTGTGATACATAATAATACATCTGTGATACATAATAATACATCTGTGATACATAATAATACATCTGTGATACATAATAATACATCTGTGATACATAATAATACATCTGTGATACATAATAATACATTTACAACACCTGTCTGACTATATCAACATTTTCAGAATCATTGGTTCACAGTCCTGTTAATGTGTTGCTTTAAGTCTATGAAGTTTGTACTTTAGCGTTAAATTTTCCCTTCGCATTGTTAATGTTAATTGTTAGTGTTCAGATCTTGTTCCATTTTTATATTTACCCGCTTACTCATGTCTCATACTCTGTCTCCCCTCTGCCCCCAATCCAACTCGCCCATCTCCCATCCTTCATTTTTTTCCCCCGTCTAATATCACTCGTAGTGAACAGACGTTAAATCAAAGAACGAACGAAATCAACATTTTTGTAGATAAATAGAGAGAGAGAGAGAGAGAGAGAGAGAGAGAGAGAGAGAGAGAGAGAGAGAGAGAGAGAGAGGGGGGGGGGATTGATTGATTTGACCGATTTAATGATTTAACAAGTTAGTTATTTGGCCCATTCACAAGGGAAGAGGGGGAACGGGGTGGTTTCATGGTATGGCAGCCAGGTCATGCTATTAACATAACTTACATGGCGTGTCTTTGTTTTTTAAAGTTAAAAGCGTATTTTGATAGTGTGTCTTCGGTTTTTGCAAATAATCTGTGTAACAACAGACCCAACGAACACAAAACAAATCGCAGCCACTACTTATTTCATCTCTCTCTCTCTCTCTCTCTCTCTCTCTCCTCTCTCTCTCTCTCTCTCTCTCTCTCTCTCTCGTGTGTGTGTGTGTGTGTGTGTGTGTAGATGAGAGAGAGGGAGAGGGAAAGATAGAGAAGGAGAGAGAGCGAGAGAGAGAGAGAGAGAGAATATATTTCGGGATAAAGAAAGACACACAAAAAAAAAAAAATTCCCATGACTATGCGGTGTGTGTGTGAGACACTGATGACGTCGTGGAAAAGAAAGGACGTTTCTTACGAATTTGTATTGTTTGGGCTATTGTTTGCCATGCTGTAAACAATGAGGTGTATAGCTTATAGAAGCATTGTTGCTGGTGCTGGTGCTGGTGCTGGTGCTGTTGTTGTTAATGTTGTTGTTGCTTGTTACTGTTGAAACGATACTACATCCTCGCCTCTTCCCCCGTGGGGTTGCCTGGGGCTTTTTCAGTATGAATAGTATCCCCACCTTTTGGAAATTCTGTGCTAGAAATTTCCTCTTTTCTGTCACTCTCTTTTGTATCTTT
>JAPXFY010001045.1:22500-35000 GCA_030674185.1 Monoplex corrugatus
TTTCTTGATATTCAGCTCCTCCGTGAAGACTGGAGTTACTTCTTCTTCAGAGATGTCTGGAGGTTTCCCGAGTAGGTCTTGGAAGTGTTGTTGCCACAGTTTTACTCGCTCTTCTTGGCTAGATGCTTTTAGCTTAGCTCTGTTACAGCTTTTTCTACCACTTATTTCGTTCACAGTCTTCCAGGCAACAGCAGACTTTTTGTTGCTGACAGCATTTGTGATCTGGTCGATCTTGCTTTGTAGGTGGTTCGTTTACTCTGCTTCATAGGCCTCTGTGAGAGCAGCACGAGCATTATTGAGGTAAAAGGGGATGGTTGAGAGTCTTTTAGTTGTGCAGCTTCTTTTAGTTGCTTGCGTAATTAAAACGAGAAGATACAAAAGCATAATAAAACACAGAAAACACAGGAAAAGAAGAAAGGAAAACCAAATATAATAATAATAATTACAATATTTATATAGCGCAAAATCTTGATAGAAAATATCAAAAACAAACGGACTAAGAAAACTCTAAACGAAATAAACAACAAAACCAACTGGGAGGTGGGGTTGGGGTGGGGGTGGGGGTGGGGGGGATAATTAATGATGAAATAGCCATGTACATAAATGTCTCACGTGCATTTACTCACAGAAACAGGTTTGTAATATGGGACGACAAATCGACATGTATGCCTTTGTACAGGGGAGGGCACGAACATGTGAGAACGATTATTCTAGGAGATATGAGTTTTGATAGTTATCATAAAGAGGGAAGGAGGGAGGGGAAGCCAGAGAGAGAGAGAGAGAGACAGACAGACAGTCAGACAGACAGACAGACAGACAGACTGACAGTCAGACAGACAGACAGACAGACAGACAGATACAGACAGATAGACACACAGACAGACAGCGAGTTACAGTGTCACTTTATTTCCCAACGCTTGAGGTTTATAAGCTAAGAGCCTTTTTTTTTTCAAACTGTGCGAACCCTTATGAAAAAAAAGGTGCTTATTTTAAACTTTTTCTTTTGCCCGTGTGACCTTGGAATTAACACACACACACACACACACACACACACACACACACACACACACACACACACACACACACACACACACACACACACACACACACACACACACCTCTCCCAGGATCACCAACACTACAGCTCTGAGTCATTTCCAACGATATCCCCCTTACCCTCCTTCATCAACACCACAAGTCAGAGACATTATCATGAGAACCCTCTCCCCCCCACTAATACCACAAGTCTGAGCCCTTTCAAGTGGTTCCCCCTCCCCCCCACCCGATCCCCTCCACACCATCACCATCACCACAAGGCTGAGCTCTATCCAGTGGTTCCCTACCCCCCTTCCCCCCGATCCATTCCACACCGAAGCATCGCCATAACCACCACCACAAGCATGAGCCATATCCAGTGGTCCCCCTCCCGATCCCCTCTACACCATCACCATCACCATAACCACCACCACAAGCATGAGCCATATCCAGTGGTCCCCCTCCCGATCCCCTCTACACCATCACCATCACCATCACCATCACCACAAGCATGAGCCATATCCAGTGGTCCCCCTCCCGATCCCCTCTACACCATCACCATCACCATCACCATCACCACCACCACAAGCATGAGCCATATCCAGTGGTCCCCCTCCCGATCCCCTCTACACCATCACCATCACCATCACCATCACCATCACCACAAGCCAGAGCCATATGCGACGATCCTATGCCCTGAATCAGTAACACTGTAAACCCCAGCCACACGCAACAGTCACCAACACTACAAGACTGAGCCACATCCAACAACAATCACCAACACCACAAGACTGAGCCACACCCAACAGTCACCAACACCACAAGACTGAGCCACATCCAACAACAGTCACTAACACCACAAGACTGAGCCACATCCAACAACAGTCACCAACACCACAAGACTAAGCCACATCCAACAATAATCACCAACACCACAAGACTGAGCCACATCCAACAGTCACCAACACCACAAGACTGAGCCACATCCAACAACAGTCACCAACACCACAAGACTGAGCCACATCCAACGACAGTCACCAACACCACAAGACTGAGCCACACCCAACAGTCACCAACACCACAAGACTGAGCCACATCCAATATCAGTCACACAACCACAAGACTGAGCCACACCCAACAGTCACCAATACCACAAGACTAAGCCACACCCAACAGTCACCAACACCACAAGACTGAGCCACATCCAACAACAGTCACCAACACCACAAGATGAGCCACATCCAACAACAGTCACCAACACCACAAGACTGAGCCACACCAACACAGTCACCAACACCACAAGACTGAGCCACATCCAACATCAGTCACCAACACCACAAGACTGAGCCACATCCAACAACAGTCACCAACACCACAAGACTGAGCCACACCCAACATCAGTCACCAACACCACAAGACTGAGCCACACCCAACATCAGTCACCAACACCACAAAACTGAGCCACACCCAACATCAGTCACCAACACCACAAGACTGAGCCACACCCAACATCAGTCACCAACACCACAAGACTGAGCCACACCCAACAGTCACCAACACCACAAGACTGAGCCACATCCAATATCAGTCACCAACACCACAAAACTGAGCCACACCCAACATCAGTCACCAACACCACAAGACTGAGCCACATCCAACATCAGTCACCAACACCACAAGACTGAGCCACATCCAACATCAGTCACCAACACCACAAGACTGAGCCACATCCAACATCAGTCACCAACACCACAAAACTAAGCCACATCAAACTGTCTTCGTCACCAACACCACAAAACTAAGCCACATCAAACTGTCTGTTTACGTCACGAACACCACAAAACTAAGCCACATCAAACTGTCTGTTTACGTCACCAACACCACAAAACTAAGCCACATCAGTCTGTCTTCGTCACCAACACCACAAAACTAAGCCACATCAAACTGTCTGTTTACGTCACCAACACCACAAAACTAAGCCACATCAAACTGTCTGTTTACGTCATCAACACCACAAAACTAAGCCACATCAAACTGTCTGTTTACGTCACCAACACCACAAAACTAAGCCACATCAAACTGTTTACGTCACCAACACCACAAAACTAAGCCACATCAGTCTGTCTTCGTCACCAACACCACAAACTAAGCCACATCAAACAGTTTGTTTACGTCACCAACACCACAAAACTAAGCCACATCAAACTGTCTGCTTACGTCATCAACACCACAAAACTAAGCCACATCAAACTGTCTGTTTACGTCACCAACACCACAAAACTAAGCCACATCAAACAGTTTGTTTACGTCACCAACACCACAAAACTAAGCCACATCAAACTGTCTGTTTACGTCACCAACACCACAAGCTCGAGCCACATCCAACCATCCCCCTCCACCCTCCGTCATCAGCGATACACATATATGAGCCTTATCATCATCATCATCATCATCATCATCATCATCATCATCATCATCATCATCATCATCATCATCATCATCGTCGTCGTCGTCGTTATCATTAGTTGTAGAAGTAGTAGTAGTAGTAGTAGAAGTAGTAGTAGTAGTAGTAGTAGTAGTTCATCATCGTTATCGTTAGTTGTAGAAGTAGTAGTAGTAGTAGTAAAAGTAGTAGAAGTAGTAGTGGTGGTGGTAGCAGCAGTAGTAGTAGTAGCAGTAGAAGCAGTAGTAAAAGTAGTAGTAGTAGTATTTCTATCACGAATTGTTCTTGTATAGCGCTATTCTCAAACTCATTTAGGTTCATGGCGTATAACACGTAAACAGACTTTTTAAGTGGAGAACGTCGTAAGGAACACTCATAAATTATTAGGGGCGCTGACCACGTTTCACTTCATTGTTGCGCAGCGTGCATCTTAAATGAGTGTGCATGTAGGGGTGTTTTCATATTGGCTGCTTGGTAGAGTCATGAACTCAAGATCTGGTATCTTGAGTTCAATCCCAGCCCTCAACATTAAAACTGGCCTGTTCGCTGCTCATCTCAATGTTTCCATCATTCTGATGGTGTCAGCTTTAGTGTTTGATAGGTCCCTTCTCCCCTTTCCCCGTTTCAAGACTTTGCCAGCGTATAGGGTTTTGTGCAGGCTCAGGAAATCTGTCAGATAATTGTTGGCAGATTTGAGTGGAGCGCATATGGAGTTGTCTGAGCGTGGTGAATCCCTCTTGAAGTGGCTCCAGTCACTCCAGTAACTCCACAAGCCAGCCATTGACACGACTTACAGTTCCCCCGTGGGGATGCCGGGGGCTCTTTCTGTATAAATAGTATACCCACCTTCTGGAAATTCTGTGCTAGAAATTTCCTCTTTTCTGTCACTCTCTTTGTTTCTGCCTTGTTGCTTTGCTTTCTGTCACTTCTAGCTATCATTTTCTGCCTTGTTGGTCCATTCACCTGTATGTGTTCCATAACGTCTTATGTACTTTTTCTTAAGATTGATAATTGGGTACATGCGTTGGGTGCATTTTTGGCTCTGTGGTGGTGAGATACGCAGAGGCAATTTTGGGTAATTTATGCCTGTTTTTATATATGTTTTGGTGTCCTTATATGTGCGTATATTTGTGTTCAGGTGGGGTTTTTTAAATCTCCTCTGTGCGATGGGTTGGACAGAGCGGTCAACGCCGGGGGGGGGGGGGGGGTGTCCTTGGATTGTGTGCGTGAATGCATTGATGTGTGTGCTTAATTTTCTTTCTTTCTTTTTGTCTTTTTGTTTTTTTGTCTTTTTTTTTCCTGTTGAAGTTTTGTATGTTTTGAAACGGTTATAGCCCTGATATGGCTCTACGCAGTCGGCTGGGCTTTAAACAACAACAACAACAACAACAACAACAATAATAATAACAACGACACGACTTACAGGGTCTTTAGCGTGTATGTTTGATACTCTGCATGCGTACAGTCACACGAAGGGGTCTAGACACTGACAGGTCTGCTCATGTTACCTGGCAGACTTGGAAAGCGCGGTGTGTATCACGAGCGAGTGTGCGTGTTGGGTCTTTCCGTGTTGCCACAAACCAGCCATTGACACGACTTACACGGTACCTTTGTGTATATCTGATTCTCTGCATCCGCATTCACCATGAATCGGGGTCTAGCCTTTATTGTTGTTATTTTCGTGTGAAGCCCAGTCGCCTGCGTAGAGCCATTTTAGGGATGTATCCGTTTCAAACGACACACAATACTTCAACAGGCAAAACAAAAACAAAAACAAAAACAAAAACAAAACAAAAACAAAAACAAAACAAACAAACAAACAAACAAACAAACAAACAACGGAATAGAAAATCAAGTACACATATCAACGCATTCGTGCACACAATCCAAAGAGACGCCCCTGGCGCTGACCACTCCGTCCACTTCAACGCAACGCACAGGGGATTAAAAAAATACACCTGAACACAAATTCAAACATAACTAAAGACACTAAAACACATACAAAAATGGGCCCAAAATACTCTGACAATATTTACTGTCTGTTCCCATTTTCGTGACAGTCTACACTCTGACAGTATTTACTGTCTGTTCCCATTTTCGTGACATTCGACACTCTGACAGTATTTACTGTCTGTTCCCATTTTCGTGACAGTCTACACTCTGACAGTATTTACTGTCTGTTCCCATTTTCGTGACAGTCTACACTCTGACAATATTTACTCTCTGTTCCCATTTTCGTGACAGTCTACACTCTGACAGTATTTACTGTCTGTTCCCATTTTCGTGACATTCGACACTCTGACAGTATTTACTGTCTGTTCCCATTTTCGTGACATTCGACTCTCTGACAGTATTTACTGTCTGTTCCCATTTTTGTGACATTCGACTCTCTGACAGTATTTACTGTCTGTTCCCATTTTTGTGACATTCGACTCTCTGACAGTATTTACTGTCTGTTCCCATTTTCGTGACAGTCTACACTCTGACAATATTTTACTGTCCGTTCCCATTCTCGTGACATCTGCACTCTCTGACAGTATTTACTGTCTGTTCCCATTTTCGTGACAGTCTACACTCTGACAATATTTTACTGTCCGTTCCCATTCTCGTGACATCTGCACTCTTGACAATATTTACTGTCTGTTCCCATTTTCGTGACAGTCTACACTCTGACAATATTTACTGTCTGTTCCCATTTTCGTGACATCTGCACTCTTGCAATATTTACTGTCTGTTCCCGTTTTTGTGACATTCTACACTCTGACAATATTTACTGTATGTTCCTATTTTCGTGACAGTCTACACTGACAATATTTACTGGCTGTTCCTATTTTCGTGACAGTCTACACTGTCAATATTTTACTGTCTCTTCCCATTTTCGTGACATCTGCACTTTTGACAATATTTACTGTCCGTTCCCATTTTCGTGACAGTCTACACTCTGACAATATTTACTGTCCGTTCCCGTTTTCGTGACATATGCACTCTTGCAATATTTACTGTCCGTTCCCATTTTCGTGACAGTCTACACTCTGATAATATTTACTGTCTCTTCCCATTTTCGTGACAGTCTACACTCTGACAATATTTACTGTCCGTTCCCATTTTCGTGACAGTCTACACTCTGACAATATTTACTGTCTGTTCCCATTTTCGTGACAGTCTACACTCTGACAATATTTACTGTCCGTTCCCATTTTCGTGACGGTCTACACTCTGACAATATTTTACTGTCTGTTCCCATTTTCGTGACATCTGCACTGTTGACAATATTTACTGTCTGTTCCCATTTTCGTGACATTTTACACTCTGACAATATTTACTGGCTGTTCCCATTTTCGTGACAGTCTACACTCTGACAATATTTACTGTCTGTTCCCATTTTCGTGACAGTCTACACTCTGACAATATTTACTGTCTGTTCCCATTTTCCTGACATCTGCACTCTAGCAATATTTACTGTCTGTTCCCATTTTCCTGACATCTGCACTCTAGCAATATTTAATGTCTGTTTCCATTTTCGTGACAGTGTACACTCTGACAATATTTTACTGTCTGTTCCTGTTTTCCTGACAGTCTACACTGACAATTTTTTCTGCTTGTTCCCATTTCGTGACAGTCTACCGTTTTGTCTCAATTTACGACAAGTCCTATTTCATCAGACGCTTTCTTCACGGTCGCAATGACCTTGAGAAGTACAAAATCTAACTTTAGTGGTGGGAGGAAAAAAGTGAAATGGGGAGATTGTTAAAATGGCTTGACCATCTTGAATTCCTTAGAAAGGAAGATCGTTAGAATGGCTTGGCTGTCCTGAATGCCTCCTCACCTCTCCCAATCCCCCAATCTTGTTTTTTTTTACTGGTGGGGGAAAAAGTGAACAGGGAGGTTGTTAGAATAGTCTCACCGTCCTGAATGCCACCTTCCCTCTCCCATCCGCAATCTTAACACTAAAAGGAGAGTTGTGAAAAGAGCATGGGCTCTGAGGATGGATCGAGGGAGTACTTGAGTGCAAAAGATCAATACTGTAAGATATTCACCACCACGAGACCAGCAGTTATTTGCACGAGCCAGTTACCCCTGGCATTTCCATTCAACCTGTATGTGTTCGATAAACCTTAACGCACTGTCTGTTGAGACTGATAATTGGGTACATGTATTAATTGCGTATTTGGCTCGGGAGAAAAAGAGATATGCGGAAGCAATTTTAGATAGCTTAGGCCCGTTTATATATATATATATATATATATATATATATATATATATATATATATATATATATATATATATATATATATATATATATATGTATGTGTGTATATATATATATATATATTATAAATATACAGGGGGGTGCAAAAGTAGATATACAGGTATGAAAAAAGAAAACACGTACAATACTCATTGCGTTTATTATACAAACAAATGAATATTGCATACACATGTAATAACAAGCACAGCCTTAATCCCTCAGATACTCAAACTGCTTGCCGTTGGTATTCACACACTCCTCTAATCGAGAGCGGAATTAAGCTTTATAATAATGATGTGATACTTATTGTATACCTACTTTTGCACCCCGTGTTATATATATATATATAATATATGTATATATATATATATATATGTATATATATATATATATGTATATATATATATATGTATATATATATATGTATATGTATATATATATATGTATGTATATATATGTATATATATATGTATGTATATATATGTATATATATATATGTATATATATGTATATATATATATGTGTGTGTGTGTGTGTGTGTGTGTGTGCGCGCGCGTTTTGGTGTCCTTATAGTGTTACAGATGTCATTTTATGTGTGACTGACAGAAAATAGGATGAAAGTAGATTGTGTATATGTAGGTGCGTGTTCTATATGTTTTCCCCAACCACACACAACCTTTCACTCAGTCACTTAAACAACCTCTGTAAACAAATTAGTATATTTAAATATTTATAATTAATCAAATATCATCAGTTCAATTTTCATCCAACTGGATCAACAAACACATAAGTCAGAAATAAATGTTCATTGACCACTGTTCAATAAAAAGTAACGGGTTGAGGTTTCCGTCCCAAACAGTCTTTTCACAGAAATTCTTTCACTGCATCAGCACTTCAGTCAGTCTGTTTCACAGCATCGAAATCACTGTTCACAATTCAGTTCATCACTCTATATAAATATAGTTACCACACAATCCTGGGGAGCAAGACGAAACAGAGGCGTCAGCAACTGGACACGCCCACAGCAGGTATTCAGCAGAGTCCTAACAGCTTAGGACCAGGGACTGGATCAGGCATCCACCCCTCAAAACAGCAGGTATTCAGTAGATTCCTAACAGCTTACGACCAGGGACTGGATCAGGCATCCACCCCTCAAAACAGCAGGTATTCAGCAGAGTCCTAACAGCTTAGGACCAGGGACTGGATCAGGCATCCATCCCTCAAACCAAAGTCACGTACGTGTGTAGCCCTTCGTGAGCTAATCAGACCAGACAGCTCCCCACGTCAGAAGCTGTAGATCGGAAAGAATTTGCTAAGTACTTCCATCTACAAAATTGTTCAATAAAATGTATCGGGTCAATGGCCACACCATATTTTTATATTATATGATTGACAAACGTTTATCCCAAAGTAATATTGTTTGCCTTTTAAAAGTTCGCAGGCAAATTACATTCACAGTGCCATACAACCAATATTCTACACTAACTTCAATTTCCAAAAAATGACCACTAACTTAGCTTCATATTCATTTAACAAAATAATATCTTACAATAAAGGATTTAATACAAAATTCGCCATTCATGTTTCAAAAGTCCAAACTCTCAATACATATAATTATTCATAAAGTTCACACTGACTGCACATCATTTAAAGATCGAAACCACAAAACAGTAATTCATAAAACATTAAATCAAGAACTACAACTCAATACAACTCTTGAATGCCAAAATATTTCACTTCACTTTTACACAACTACGTTTCTTTTTGGTAAATATATCAACAAATCAAAAGATTCACCAACCTGCTAACATAGCAGCTTAAGACAAACAGATTTAGTTCTCTTCAGGTGGCAAAGATATGCGACTGCTCCACCTGGAAATCTCTGTAGAACTGACTTTTTAGTTCACAGATTTTCGATACGCACACAACGCTACACGAATTCCACGCTCCACGCATTCCACGCTCCATGCACTCCACGCTTTTACTTCACAGCCAATCAGAATAAAGACACCAAAACCAACACTAGGTACTCCAGTCCACAAAAGCAAAAATGAGCCAAAACTCTATACCAAAAGTGAAAATGTAAAAACAGCACTATGAAAGTATATACAACACATCCGTCACAATAGTTACGTTGAAATTTGTATTCAGGTATATTTTTCATTCCCCAGTGCGATAAATTGTTCAGAGAGGACAACGTCAGGGGCATCTCCTTAGATTAGATTATGTGCGTGGACGTATTGATATGTGTACTTAATTTTCTTTTCCTTTTTCTTTTTCCTGTTGAAGTATTGTGTATGTTTTGAAACGGTCATAGCTGTAATATGGCTCTACGAAGTCGGCTGGGCTTTACACAAAAGGTACGAGTAATAGTAACCAGTGGCAATGTCAGATACACAGCCACCACTGTAAGTTGATAGAAGATTGAGGATTGTGTATGCATAGATGCAGCTTCATGTCTAGTGTCTGTTCTTATGCTTCGGTAAGTATTTTCAGAACATGGACTTCGGTGTACTCCTCACTTACATGTATTCAGTCGCACTGTCGTGAGTTCGCTCACGGCGGTGCGCACTGAAGCCAGTTCTCAACCCAGAGTTGCGTTGAAGAAGTCGGCCGGATCGCCGATGAAAGCTACGCAGAAAGTAGCTTTTTTGTCACTGAGAGCCAGGTTCAACCAGGTAGCCATTATGGACTTCTTTGTTTTGCTTGTTTTGTTAGATGTTCTTGTGGCCGTGACGAGTTGCTGTTTTTCTGGAAAACGATTCATGAAAGTCTATGCTGGTTTGTGGGTTTGAATAGTAAGAGAGCCGTGTGTGTGTTTGTGTGTGTGTGTGTTTGTGTTTGTATGTGTGTGTGTGTGTGTGGGGGGGGGGGGGGGTGTGTCCGTAAAGAGTTGCCGTTTTTTTCTGGAAAGTAATTCATGAAAGTTTATGCTGGTTTGAGGGTTTTAATAGTATGAGAGCCGTGCGTGCGTGTGTGTGTATGTGTGTGTGTGTGTGTGTGCGTGCGTGTGTGTGTGTGTGTGTGCGTGCGTGCGTGTGTGTGTGTATGTGCGTGTGTGTGTATGCGTGCGCGCATGTGTGTGAGTGTGTGTGTGTGTATGTCCGTGTGTGTGCGTGTAAGTGTGTGTGTATGTGCGTGTGTGTTTGAGTGTGTGTGTGTGTGTGTGTGCGCGCGTGTGTGTATAATTTTACAAAGGGGGAGATTAAAACTGTACCAAACCTTTTGAGAGTTTAGAATTTTTTTCAGTAAACTTTTTTTTATTCACTTTTTGCTCCACATCAAAAGGACACCAAATATACATATAGCATCGAAAAATAACTCAGACTCAGACTCAGACTCAGACTCAGACTATTTATTAACCAATGAATTAACAAAGGAATTTGATTTGGTTTTGCGTAACACACTCCCGCCATGCATACAAGACATGTGACAACATGAACAATACATAACATGAAAAATACTTGATCAAAAACACTTCAGGTACTCACACATGCCTGGGCGTGCACACCCACCCGTGCATCAAAAACAATATATAATCATACAGATAATAATGCTTGTAAACAAGACATGAAATTTGCTAGTATGATATAAATATAACTTGACAGAAAACATCAACAGATGAGCAGCCCTTACACTCAGAAAGGAGGAGGGAATAACTAAGGAGGGGGGAGGGTGGTGGGGCCGGGGAAGAAGAGAGTAGAAAGCAGAAGCAGGGGTG
Organism: Monoplex corrugatus; assembly: GCA_030674185.1. Lineage (NCBI taxonomy): Eukaryota > Metazoa > Mollusca > Gastropoda > Littorinimorpha > Ranellidae > Monoplex > Monoplex corrugatus. The sequence continues at coordinate 33,949 of JAPXFY010001045.1, forward strand.
TCAGATAAAAGGAGCAATGGATGAAGAAGACAGTGTCACAAATCATTCAGCATCTTTACAGCAGTGGGGAAAAAGCTGTGCTTCAATCGGTTGGATTTACACTTAATACTGCGGAATCTTTTGCCGGAAGGAAGAAGTTGGAACAGAGGGTTGGCTGGGTGCAGTTTATCAGATACAATAGACCTTGCTTTGCGTGTCACACCAGCAAAAAAAAAAAAAAAGTCAATAAATAAATAAAAAAATAAATAAAAACTACAACAACAAGAAACGTATACATATGAAGAAAGCAGAAGCAGGGGTGTCAGATAAAAGGAGCAATGGATGAAGAAGACAGTGTCACAAATCATTCAGCATCTTTACAGCAGTGGGGAAAAAGCTGTGCTTCAATCGGTTGGATTTACACTTAATACTGCGGAATCTTTTGCCGGAAGGAAGAAGTTGGAACAGAGGGTTGGCTGGGTGCAGTTTATCAGATACAATAGACCTTGCTTTGCGTGTCACACCAGCAAAAAAAAAAAAAAAAGTCAATAGATAAATAAAAAAATAAATAAAAACTACAACAACAAAAACCGTATACATATGAAAAGACATCCCCAACACACAAACTCCATACAACATACAGACTCACATAATGACATGTTACATACATTGGCGGTTCAACAGTGCTCATCAAGATCTAAGCGTATGTCAATACAAGAGTTCAGAATTTACTTCAAGAGGGCTTCTTGGCACTCTGACGGTTCCATAGGCGCTTCATCCATCCTGCCAATGTTGCAGACTCATTGAGCCTGTGCAAAATCCCGCACGCTCCAGGTTCCTGGACCAGAGGTCAGAGAAACGGTATGAAACAGGGACACCACCAGGCTGATTGGATGATTATTTGATTAACCCTTTGATGACTCCTGCACCCTATCCACCAACAGCAAAACTTAACTCTTTCACTCTGTCACGCTATCCACCAGCTTCCTGCAGGAATATGGTGATTAGGATGAGGGAGTCAAAGGGTTCAGTTTTCTTTTTTGGCTTTGTCAGCATAGTTAACAATGAAGGAT
>JAPXFY010001045.1:40000-42036 GCA_030674185.1 Monoplex corrugatus
TGGAAAGTGAGCACAATGTAACATGTAGTGATGTTAACATGGAAAGTGAGCATAATGTAACATGTAGTGATATCAACATGGAAAGTGAACATAATGTAACATGTAGTGATATTAACATGGAAAGTGAACATAATGTAACATGTAGTGATATCAACATGGAAAGTGAGCATAATGTAACATGTAGTGATATCAACATGGAAAGTGAACATAATGTAACATGTAGTGATATCAACATGGAAAGTGAACATAATGTAACATGTAGTGATATTAACATGGAAAGTGAACATAATGTAACATGTAGTGATATCAACATGGAAAGTGAGCATAATGTAACATGTAGTGATATCAACATGGAAAGTGAACATAATGTAACATGTAGTGATATCAACATGGAAAGTGAGCATAATGTAACATGTAGTGATATCAACATGGAAACTGAGCATAATGTAACATGTAGTGATATTAACATGGAAAGTGAACATAATGTAACATGTAGTGATATCAACATGGAAAGTGAGCATAATGTAACATGTAGTGATATTAACATGGAAAGTGAGCATAATGTAACATGTAGTGATATTAACATGGAAAGTGAACATAATGTAACATGTAGTGATATCAACATGGAAAGTGAGCATAATGTAACATGTAGTGATATTAACATGGAAAGTGAGCATAATGTAACATGTAGTGATATTAACATGGAAAGTGAACATAATGTAACATGTAGTGATATCAACATGGAAAGTGAGCATAATGTAACATGTAGTGACATCAACATGGAAAGTGAGCAAGGAATGTAACATGTAGTGATATTAACATGGAAAGTGAGCAAGGAATGTAACATGTAGTGATATTAACATGGAAAGTGAGCATAATGTAACATGTAGTGATGTTAACATGGAAAGTGAACATAATGTAACATGTAGTGATATTAACATGGAAAGTGAACATAATGTAACATGTAGTGATATTAACATGGAAAGTGAGCATAATGTAACATGTAGTGATATCAACATGGAAAGTGAGCATAATGTAAGATGTAGTGATATCAACATGGAAAGTGAGCATAATGTAACATGTAGTGATGTTAACATGGAAAGTGAGCACAATGTAACATGTAGTGATGTTAACATGGAAAGTGAACATAATGTAACATGTAGTGATATTAACATGGAAAGTGAGCATAATGTAACATGTAGTGATGTTAACATGGAAAGTGAGCATAATGTAACATGTAGTGATGTTAACATGGAAAGTGAACATAATGTAACATGTAGTGATATTAACATGGAAAGTGAGCATAATGTAACATGTAGTGATGTTAACATGGAAAGTGAACATAATGTAACATGTAGTGATGTTAACATGGAAAGTGAGCATAATGTAACATGTAGTGATGTTAACATGGAAAGTTAGCATAATGTAACATGTAGTGATGTTAACATGGAAAGTGAACATAATGTAACATGTAGTGATATCAACATGGAAAGTGAACATAATGTAACATGTAGTGATGTTAACATGGAAAGTGAGCATAATGTAACATGTAGTGATGTTAACATGGAAAGTGAACATAATGTAACATGTAGTGATATTAACATGGAAAGTGAGCGTAATGTAACATGTAGTGATGTTAACATGGAAAGTGAACATAATGTAACATGTAGTGATGTTAACATGGAAAGTGAGCATAATGTAACATGTAGTGATGTTAACATGGAAAGTTAGCATAATGTAACATGTAGTGATGTTAACATGGAAAGTGAACATAATGTAACATGTAGTGATATCAACATGGAAAGTGAGCATAATGTAACATATAGTGACATCAACATGGAAAGTGAGCAAGGAATGTAACATGTAGTGATATTAACATGGAAAGTGAGCAAGGACTGTAACATGTAGTGACATTAACATGGAAAGTGAGCGAGGGATGTAACGAGGTGAAAAACCTAAAGAGCAGCATCTGCTACCAGTCATTAGACAGCTTGTGAAATACTCTCTCGCAAGGGAGGAAGAATGTGGACAGGAAA
>JAPXFY010001046.1:10000-15000 GCA_030674185.1 Monoplex corrugatus
ATGTTGCAAGTGTGACCTGTGAAGATATTGATTTAGCTCGTTTTGGAAAGTCGGTATCTGATCTCAGTTTAATTTCTGTTTCTGAGATGTTTTCTACGGTAGTGTTTCTTAACAAAAATTTAGTAGAAGCGACTTTCCTTTGCTCATCAAGTGGCAACAGTTTGATTTCATTTTATGTCCGAAGACAGGAAGCATGCATTGGAAGACCCAGTGCAAGTTTGAAACCTTTACAATCTATGCTCTGCAGTTTTTTTAGTAAGTGTTTCGGTGCACTGAAGAAGATTTCTTGAGCATAGGTTAATTTAGATCTAACAAGCGATTTACAAAGATGAACAAGTGTTGATGAATCTTGACCCCATGTCTGTTTGCGAACTATTTTTATGAAATTTAAACTTTTTTGAGCTTTGGTTAATAAGTATTCAATATGCTGATTCCAAGATAATTTTGCTGTAAGGAAAACTCCTAAGAATTTAATCGACTCGTTAAACTGAAGAAGAGTATCTCCCAGTTTGAAAGTGGGAATATTTACTGGGTTAGCTCCATTATTAAATAAAACTATTTTTGTTTTTTCCAGGGATAGATGTAACCCATTTTCTACCATGTATCGCGCTATTTTATCAAGTTCTAATTGGTAGCATTTGCGTGTATAATTGATACAGCGCAAAGGAGTTTTCTTTTTCATATTTACCTGCATCCACATGCATAAATCGTCAGCATATTGAGCTAAAACTACATGCTTAGATACTTTACTGGGTAAGTCATGCATTAATATCATGAAAAGAAGGGGAGCTATAACGGATCCCTGAGGGATACCCATTTGAAGAATTCGTTTCGTGGAATATACATTTTCAATCCTCGTTTGAAATACTCTGTTTTCTAAGAAACACTTAACATAGCCAAAAATGTGACCTGTCAGCCCAATACTTTTAAATTTCAATAACAATCGGGAGTGCCACACTTGATCGTATGCTTTCGTTATATCAAAAAATGTAGCTAAAACACATTGACGTCTTGCAAATTGTTGTTTTATATTAGTAGTTAGCTTTGTTAGGATCTCTACTGGTGACCTGCCTTTTCGAAATCCTGCCTGATTTACTGGTATTATTTTATTCTTTTCACAATAGTGCATCAGTCTCTTTAAGATTATTTTCTCCATTAGTTTACATACATGTGATGTTAATGCAATTGGCCTGTAGTTTTTCAAATCGGTATTACATTTACCTGGTTTTAATACAGGAACCACTATTGTTTCTTTCCAGTTGTTAGGCATTATCCCACTATTCCAGCATTTTTGAAATATGTCATGTAGCAAGATTATAAAATTTTCTGGTAAATTTTTCAGCATCTCATTGGAAATTGCATCTAGTCCAACTGACGTTTTTTTACTTGGAAGGGACTGAATGGCATCTTTTAATTCTTGAAGTGTGAGTGATGCATTTATGTAGTGAGTATTGTCAGAGACAGGGTCCTTATATACATCTTTCTTTTCATCTCGTTCCCTATAATTTCTATCAGAGACAAGGAGTCCTTCTACACGACAGGCCTCAGCAAACACGTCTGCAAAAGCTTCTGCTTTTTCCAATGAGCTAGGAATAGGGTTATTTTCTAGCTTTACTGGAATTGATGGCAACTTAATCCCGTTTTTCATTAATTTTAGTTTTTCCCAAATCTTTATCGTGTCTTTGTGGTTATTTACTTCACATTTACAAAAAGATGTCCAGTGTTGTTCTTTGGCTTGCTCTATGATTCTGTTACACTTAATGTTGGCACTTTTCATCGCTGTATGATTTTCAGGTGACCTGTTTGCTAAATAAATTTTGTATTTTTCTTTCTTTTCGTTCACTGCCTTTTGACAGTCCTCTTTCCACCAGACATTTCCATGATGTTTTCCTATTTTTGACACTGTAAGTTTTGGAATTGAAATGTTACCAGCCCTTAAGAGTGAGTTACAGAAAACTTCGTACGTTTCGTTTATGTTCATTGCTTCGGATAGATCTATTCTTGTCTTTTCAAGGATTGCCTTAAAACTGATCCAGTCAGCGTTTTTATAATTAAACTTGGGTAAACTATCTTGTGGTATGGCGTCTATTTCTGTAGTATGGTTTAGGGTAAGACGTATGGGGATGTGATCTGATCCCAACAAGTCATCCTCTGTTTGCCATGTGGCGTTTGGGGCTAGGGATGGTGAGATTAAAGTAAGGTCGATAGCTGTGGGTCTGTGGGTTGGTATATCGGGGATCCGGGTAACGTGTCCGTTGTTAAGTAAATATAAATTGGTATCTACAATATTTTCAATCAACCTGTTGCTTGTTATGTTTGTACAATGCTTTTCCCAAAATGGGGCATGTGCATTAAAATCACCTCCAATTATCCACTTGTCGTCCTGATCTTGAAAGTGTTTGAACCATTCAGTGTTCACAGAGTCTGGGCCTCTTGGTAAGTATACAGAGGCCATATTCACAACTAACGATGAGGAAAATTTTATAATGATTGCACATGATGAAATAAATGCGGTAGATTTAGGTACTGGCGATGATCGTTCACAATAGTTCAGTCCTTCACGAATGTATATAGCTGTTTGTATACGGCCACCGTCATTTACAGAGTCACATATTGGTGGATAATAAAAACCGGATAATTTAGGTAATTTGGTTTTGATGGTATTCAGCGATTGTAGGAGCATGACATGGACGTTTTTAGAAGAGAGATAGTTACTCAAATATGAGATGTTTTTAACAATGGAACGTGCGTTCCACTGAAAAATGTTGATATCACTTACTACACACGTCTTCATGAGGAACGGTTGAATAACTTTAGAACAATATGGTAAGTTTATATAGATTTCATTTAACTTTGAATTAAAAGGTACAAATAGGATAAAAATGAAGTATGTGAACAAGAAAATAATTAAGTAAAACAATATAGCTGAGAACTGAACGAAGAGAAACTGAATCTGGGCTGAATCTAAAATGACCAAGGAGAGAAGAAAAACGGAGATTGAAAGCCGGGTCTTTGTTGATGTCGTTGTCGGTTTGATCTCCTCCTCGGTTTTTCCCAGAAAAGCTGATGGATTTGCCTCCCTAAGTTTCTGGCCAGAACGCTCGCCCCTCTGATGGTTGGATGGACGTCGTCCTGGCTGACTTGAGTGTGACTGATAGTTTGAAGATTGTCATTGTTAACGTATTCGACACTCGCTGCTTTAAGAAGTCGCACTTTTGTTAGGGCATTTAGGAGCTCTCTTTTAGCGTTTAGGTGTTTGTCCCTCACAGGAGCTACCTGACTTAAAACTACCCTGGCTTTTGGAAATTGGGTGTTGATAGTTTTCACACAGGTGTCAAGAGTTGTGCTACATTCAGTGGGCTCCTTTGTTTTTAAATCTGTGATCCCCACATGTAAAACTACACAGTCAGGTTCAGGTGTCAGCTCTTCTTTTGATTTTTCAATTGCAATCTTACAGTCCTCGATGGTATGGATCTTTCTCGTGGCCACCTGAAAACCGTATGAAGAGCCCAGTCTTTTTCCATCCACCTTATTGAGGACTGAGTCGTGAACGATAAGGACACGGGGAAGAACATTTTATTGTGGTCTGGAACGTGTTGACGATAGCGCAGTTTTGACGTCACGGTTAGGTTTTGTGGAGACGTCTGGTCTATGTTTGACGACATTTCTCCTGCCATTTTGTGTCCTCGCCCGATCTTCCAGTTTGGGGGGTTGAGCTGCGCATTCCGCGTAGGTGGAGAATTTGTCCATCGGTGACATGGTGGTGAAGTCACCGTGGACTGCGGAATCCGTCTGGCACGCAACGGTGGTCTTAAGTTTGGTGCACTTATTGACGTCGCGCAGCTCTTTTAACGTTGTATTGTTTCCCAATAAAAGTTTTCTGTCTGAATGTAGCATGGTTGTGAGAATGTGGATTTGTTTAGACATTTCTTGAATGGTGTTGTTTAAAATGTCTATCTCCCTTACCGCCTCTTGACAGCGGTAGCCACATGATGATCTTGATTGTAGCTGTGCGATGTGTGGCTGACTCCTGGATGGTGAAAGGGTGCGACCGGAGGTCTGTTCTTTTTGATGTTCTTCGAGTTCTGGGGTCTCTGAAGGTGGTGGTGTCTCTGCCCTGGTGTTGTCTGTCCCACGGGTGGTTTTCTTTACTTTTTCTTTGATGACACAACGTTTGGACCGTGTCATTTTCAGCCTAGACGATTCCTCTCTGAAAACGTTCTGTTAGAAAGCCGCCATCTTGGCGTAGGAATGTGTGGTGTGTGTGTGTGTGTGTGTGTGTGTGTGTGTGTGTGTGTGTGTGTGTGTGTGTGTGTGTGTGTGTGTGTGTGTGTGCTTCCCTCAAAACTGTCTTGTTTGTTTTCTTTGCTGTCTATAGAACTCGTTTCATTCTTTTTAGAAACCACATTTCAGTTGCTTAAGTTTTGGTGTGACCTTACGTATTGATTTCCAGGCTTCCCATCCGTACATCAGCATTGGTTCTATATAAAACTAATAATGGCCAAGGAAGGTCTACGCTATCAAACAGATAAAACTCGAAACCTAATTCAAAAAATGGACTTCTGGTGTTGGTCTATAAGAGCAATTTGAAAAAATTGGGCACTGAGACGGGACTCTGTGGAGAAGGCCTGGCAACAATTTGTTTTGGAGTCGGTCCGATATTAAAATGAGATGAAAATAAGACAAGAGGAGTGAGAATAAAAAAAAAAGATGTAGCTGAACCATAAAAGAAGAATGAAGAAGAGCGAAGTTTCAAAGAAGAAGAGTTAGCTCAACAGCAGAAAAGAAGTGCAGAAAAGATTATTCAAAACCGGAAAAGAGAAGAAGAAGAGATAGCTAGACTACAAAAGAAAGGTGAAAAAAGAGATGAGAATACAATAAGAAAATGAGAATTTTAGACAACTAGAAAACTGACAAAAGAAGGAAGAAATCAGGATCAAAAATGAAGGAACTCCTGATCAAAAGACAGAGAATGAAGAAGAGATACAGTTTAGACAGAG
>JAPXFY010001046.1:17500-22500 GCA_030674185.1 Monoplex corrugatus
AGTTACAATAGTCCAGTCTAGAAAATATGAAAGAGACAGCAAGCTTGTTGGCAGCATCAGTGAAAAGGAAGGAGCGAATCTTACCTATTCTGCGTAGCTGATAGTACAGAGTACGGCACAACTGTTTGACATGGGCTTCCATAGACAGTGTTTCATCCAGGTAGAAGCCAAGGTTTCTAACAGTTTGTGAGAAAGATACATCACAACCAGAGATAGACATGGGGGCATGAGTAACCTGATTGACCTTTGACTTAGTTAGTACCAGTAACAATAAGCTCAGTTTTATCATCATTCATCTTCAGCTTGTTTTCACTCATCCACTTGGAGACATCCTCTATATAATCTCTCAGACTGCTCACAAGAGCGTCAAAATCTGATGGGGCAGAGGAGCTATGCAGCTTGTGAGTCATCCACAAAGAAGTGGTATGAGTGACCTGACATGAATGATAGCGCTGAGAGGTTGTGTATACATAGTGAACAGGACAGGTCCCAAGACAGAACCTTGTGGGACACCACATTTCAGCACGGATGGATTTGATTTGTGGCCAATGACAACAGACTGGGTACGGCCAGTCAAATAGGAAGTAAACCAGTCCAGAACCGTTCCAGAACAGCCAAAAGTGGTACGCAATCGCGTTATGAGGATGCTATGGTCTATGGTGTCAAATGCTGCTGACAAGTCAAGCAGTGACAAGATAGACACACTCCCATTGTCTGAAGCCTGAAGGAGGTCATTGACCACACGCAATAGAGCGGTTTCTGTGCTGTGGCACTTACGGTAGGCTGACTGGAATGGCTCTAGCAGGTTATGAGATTCCAGATGCTTCAAAAGCTGTTCTAGTACAATACGTTCCAACAACTTTGATAGGAATGGTAGATTGGAAACTGGACGATAATTCTTCAATCAGTCTGGGTCGAGATTTGCCTTCTTCAGACATAGACAGACAGAGACACAGAGACGCAGACAGAGAGGGAGGATGATGGCTTGGTACATGGATCACACGCACCATTCACCTTCTGTCTTCCCCCTCCCAGTTTGCATATAAGTTTGATCTTTGCTGGTGATCGTTCTGGTAAATGATGAGAGTTATCTCTTTGGTTTGACTCTTGATTCAAGATTTGGCGCCATATGAATTAAATTGTTGTTATTATTATTATTATTATTATTATTATTATTATTATTATTATTATTATTATTATTATTATTATTATTATTATTATTATTATTATTATCATATTATTAATGTTATTATCATTCTTCTTCTTCTTCTTCTTCTTCTTCTTCTTCTTCTTCTTCTTCTTCTTCTTCTTCTTCTTCTTCTTCTTCTTCTTCTTCTTCTTCTTCTTCTTCTTCTTCTTCTCTTCTTATTACTATTATTATCATTATTATTATTATTATCATTATTATCATTATTATTGTTGTTGTTATTGAGGAGTGTTCTCAGCTTACGGTTTGTGTGCTTTGTATCTGCTTCTATGCTAGCTGAATGGGTAGCACAAACTATGTTAGATTTGAGAAGTTTCACAGCATCGGAGATAATTCCTACGTGACTCTCAAGAGTTATTTTCCTTTGATTGATATCATATTATTATTATATTATTATTATTATTATTATTATTATTATTATTATTATTATTATTATTATTATTATTATTATTATTATTATTGTTGTTGTTGTTGTTGTTATTATTATCATTATTATCATTATTATGTTATTATTATTGTTGTTGTTACTATCATCATCATCATTACTATTATCATTATTGTTATCATTATAGTAGTTGTTGTTGTTGTTGTTATTGCTATTATTATGTTTCAGCAAGGTCTGTCAGACAGGATCAACTTGCTCCTCTTCTGGCTGGCAGTGGCTGACCTCACCAACCTGGTAACCCAGCTTTTGAGGACATGTGGCTGTTATATGTTGACTTGGGCCGAGTATGAAGCCACGAGCTGGGAAACTTTAGTTAAGGCAAAGATCATCTATGTCAACAGGTGGTCCATCCTTGTGTCTGGAACTCTTATAGTGATCATGAGTGTACATCGATGTCTGTCAGTCGCCATGCCGCTGAAAGCAAGGAGACTACTCACTTACAGGTATCGCCATCACCACCACCACAATCATTTATTAGTATTAATATTATTATTATCATCATCATTATTATTATTATCATTATTATAATTATTATCATCATTATTATTATTATTATCATTAATATCATTGTTACTATTACTATTATTATTGTTGTTATTATTGTGGTTATTATGATAATGATATTTATTGTTATTGTTATTGTTATTATTATTATTATCATTACTATTATTATGGTCATTGTTAGTCGTAGTAGTAGTATAATTATTATTATTATTATTGTTGTTGTTATTATTACTATTGCTATTATTATTATTATTATTACTATTATTATCATCATCATTATTATTGTTATATTATCATTATTATTATTTTTACATAAACTACTTTTGATGTTGCAAGTACTGGTATTACTACTTCTGATACTACTGTTACCACTACTCCTGCTGCTGCTGCTGCTAATACTTAACAATACAAGTACTGTATTGTAACTTCTGTCACCACTGTTACTATATTACTGATAGTATTACTACTGCTTTTGAGGACAGGCCCAACCAGAATTTGGTTTTCCTACTTGGCTGATAATCCACAAACAGAGGAGACCTTAATGGAGAGACAGCTGCAGGCCTTTCAAAAAGTCAGTCTGTGACTGATTTCAGTACCACAAAAGGTGCAGCTGCTGAGACAAAAGAGTTATTTTGTCGCACTCTAACGCCAGTCTAACCATAATCTCTGTCGTGCATGGGAGTTCTACATCCGTGTTACAGACATTGAGTGGAGGTCTTCCATATTATCGAAGGTCAACCACCCACTGCTACTATTAGTACTAGTATTAGTATTAGTATTAGTACGTCTACCAGTAGTACTATTATTACTAGTAGTACTACCACAAGTACTACTACTGCTACCATTTTATTACTGCTAATATTGTTGGCACTATTACTACTTCTTTTATAACTACTTCTACCGTTACTGCTGCTGTTACTGAAACTGTCGTTTATAGTTATGAAAGCAGTGAGCCTGCAGAGATGGGTGGTGGAAAGAAACAGGAAAAAATATATACAATGTTTTATGAAATGTTCTGTATGTGAAATTGATTAAAGCCGTTTTTGAAGAGTATGTGGCATTTCCATATTGTTGAGAAAAAGTTACATACAATACTAAATTTAGAAATTCATTTGCTTCTGATCAGCTTTTGGTAATGTGCGTTTAGTGAAATAAGATATAATGCAATCTTACACGTGACAATGTCAGAACATAAGAACGAAGATGAAAACATTTATCAACTATGAATTTTCAGGACTTAAAGTCTAAACAAGATTTGTCATATGGGGAAAAACAAAGCTAGAGAATGATAAACAGCAATTAATACTACTAAGAGACAAAAAGACTCGGTGATTACTACTTCGATCTAAAGCGACACAAGTTACGGATGAAGAAAAATAGAAATTCAGCAGCCTTGTAAAAAGAAACTTTATCAGCAAACAAAATAAGTAAACATACTCTCAGCAATTGCAATGAAACAGATCAAACTATCATCGTAAAATCATGTTATGGTAATATGCGCTATAAGAAAGAGGAAGAGGATTGTGAAATCCCTGATGGTATTAAAGATAATGTACCAACTTTAACATTTGAAGAAAATTTTACTTTGGATGAAGACGGCTTTAAAAAATGAAAAATAACAATGACCCTGGCATCGAAGGCTTTACATATGAATTTACAAAAAAAGTTCTTTTGGCCACTGCTCGGTGCAATAGTTATCAGATTATTCTACGATAGTTCTGAAAAAAAGATAAACCTTCATGAGCATTAAAAAGAAGGAATAAGCATTTGCTTATCAAAGGATGATAAACAGAAAGACCTCATACACAACTGGAAATGAATTACATCGTTGAATGTTGTAATCAAATCAGGGTTGACTTACATTGCAAACAAGTTGAAACTAGCTTTGAATTCGTTGACAGATGAAGATCGAATGGGATTTGTCGTTTGCAGAGTATTAGCGACGATATTCCTTTGGTATGTGATCTGATCAGCTACCTTAACACGAAAAATCTTCCTGGACTTTTTTCTGCTTAGATTTTGAAAGAACATTTGACTCAGTAGACTGGATCTTTATGTTTAAAGTACCTGATGCCTTTGGATTCAATCCAGAGTTTAGTCAATGGATCAGAGTATTTTACAAGAATATGAAATCAATAAATCAGTTGGTTGGGCTTCTGAATGGTTTTCTACCCAAATAGGTCATACGCGGGAGATCCAATGCCACCGTTTTTTTTTTTATTCTACGTGTAGAAGTCCTGGCCTTGTGATAAGAGAAAATGAAAATATCAACATAAAATCTGTCAGTATGCTGATGATACCAAACTTATATTTAAATGGTAAGGAACGACCATTCGGAGGCAATAATTACAATTGACAGTTTTGGAAAAAGAAAGTCAGGAGTTCTACTAAATGCATGGAAATCAGAAAATATGGCTTGGCAGAAACTGAAATTCACCAATTAAGTACATGCCACAATCACGAATGGAACAAAATCCACAAAGATTTGAGATTTTGGAAATATGGCTCACCAGTGATTTACAGGATTGTGAAATGATGAAGTTTCAAGAAAAAAAAATCAGAAATACAGGCATTGCACAAAGTATGAATCAAAGGAAAAATTACACCTCGTGGTAGAGTTGCTATTTTAGAATCAATTATACTTTCTAGAATTATTCTTCTATGGATGATAATATCAAACCCTATAAGATACGTTAAAAATTCAGTATCTGCGTTAGTGTAGAATAAGAAAAAATATTAGATTAATTAATAGAAAAGCTAGCATTAGACACATTGGGAATGGACACTTTAGAATACCTGATCTGATTAAATCAAAAATAAAGATTCACTGAAATTGATTTGGTT
>JAPXFY010001046.1:27500-30000 GCA_030674185.1 Monoplex corrugatus
ATGGGTCCCCACACTATACTCTGAGAGTATAGTCAGCGACACTCCAATTTCGTTGGGAGGTGCATGCTGGGCATGTTTCTGTAGCCGGCACTGACGTCAGCTCTGGACATCAGCGTCAGGATCTTTTAAGTCCAAGCTTGATTTTAGATGCATGCGTGCTCAGACTAGATCTCGGTTGATAATCTCATCCGAAGGAGTAGGAAATGGGGGTAAAGTGTTTTTCCCACAAACACAAAGCCTGCAGTGACCTTGGATCGAACTCACAGCTGTGGGACTCGCCGAATTTCAAGTTCAGCGTGTTATCCATTACACTGGCGCTCCTCCCCCCACCCCCCATAGCCACATCAAACACCTTAAAACTTCCTGTCAGAAGGCTCTGAACATTCTTCGAGTCGTGTGCACACAGACTGGGTCGCTGATAAGAAAACTGTCCTGCACCTCTACAGAGCCCAGTCCGATCCAAACTGGATTACGGATGTGTGACATACGACAAGGGACTCCTACCTTAAACCATTAGATCCTACTCCTCATCAAGGGCTGCGTTTGTGTTTGGGTGCATTTCGTACATCTCCTGTGTACAGTCTATATGCAGAAGCAGGGGAAGCCTCTCTTGCCAACCGCCGACTAAAACTGTCTCTGAACTACTACATCAAACTATACTCAGAAATGAAAAACCCTGCCTACAATTGTGTTTTTGATCCAAAATATGTGAAAGAATATGAAAAAAGTCCTAACTGTATTCCACCGTTTGGTATCCGTATCCGCCCACACGTGGAAAAGACTGAGATCAACCGGGTAGTGATCTGTGACCTCCAAATTTCCACACAACCGACCATGGATCTTCCATACACCGGAAGTTCGATTCGACCTTGCATCTTACCGTAAACATTCTACCAGATAGTCTTGGGGGGGCAGCCGATTTTCTTCAAAAGCTTGAAAAGACCACTCCGACTGACCAGGTCGAACGCTTTCGTGAGATCAATGAAGGCGAGGCAAAGGGGCATGTGCTGCTCACGGCACTTTTCATGTAGTTGCCGGACAGAGAAGATCATGTCGATGGTCGATCTTCCGGCCCTAAAGCCGCACTGGGACTCAGGGTAGATGCGAGCTGCCAGCCTCTGAAGACGGGTTAAGATGACTCTGGCAAATGCTTTCCCAACAATGCTGAGGAGAGAGATTCCGCGATAATTATTACAGTCGCTGCGGTCGCCCTTGTTCTTATATAGAGTCACTATCCTGGCGTCTCTCATGTCTCTCGGAACGAAGCCTTCCCTCCAGCATAAGCACAAAAGTTCATGCAACTCGTTGAGAAGAGCAGTCTTCCCGCACTTGATGACCTCTGGAGGTATTCCGTCTTCACCAGGGGCTTTTCCCGTCGCCAAACCGTCAATCGCCTTGCTTAGTTCTTCAAGGCTTGGCTCAGCATCCAACTCCTCCATGACAGGCAGGTCCTCAATGGCATTCAGGGCAGCATCGGTGACAGAGTTCTGCGTGGAGTACAGCTCCAGGTAGTGCTCTACCCATCTCTCCATCAGCTTTGCTGAGTCTGTGATGCTTTCTCCTGCTTTGGACTTAAGGGGAGCTGACTTGGAGGCTGCTGGACCAGTCGCTTGTTTGATGCCAGCGTACATACATACATACATACATACATACATACATACATACATACATATATATACTAAGGACTTAGTCCCAATGGGTCATGCATCGCATATACAGCGCCTGTTGGCTTGATGAAATGACTATCGAATGGCGTCGGGAACTTAGAAGATGACTGTCCAGAGAGCGGCGAGGCATTGGTGCTCCGGGTTCCATCCGCACCCTAGTGGTGTTTCTTGTAAACTTCAGCCAGTGGCTTAGCCACTGACTTCAGGGGATGAGGCCTGATGGCCGCGGGGAAAGATCGGCTGGCTGCTCAGAAACACAGCAAACTTGGGCTCTCGTTCCGGGTATGTCAGACCTTGCTGAACATCAAAACGGGCTGTATCTGGAGCGCCATGCCTGACAACTTTTGCGGCCATTCAAACGATCCCTGTGGTTGAAATAAGACAACATTTAGAGCTTCCAACTGCTAAGGTCGAGACTATAGTAAGGGGGAAGGAGTTGTCAGCTACGCGAGTTGGTGGCAGGTTGGGCTACTGGAGAGAGAGATGAAGATCAGAGTAGGGCGAGAGAGGGGTCTTCCATTCTCTCTTGGTCCGACCCTGGACTGGACCTGGTTGATGCGCGTTGTGTGGCTATATCCCGGGATTTATAATCTCCCCACCTTGCCATTCGGTTTGTAAACAAGGTAACTGATGACTGGATCCGAATGGGTCATGCAACTCATGGACATACCCCCTTTGCTTAATGAAATGACCACCGAATGGCGTCCACAGTTTGAGAAATGATTGTCTGGTGAGTGGCGAGGCATTGGTGCTCCGGGTCCCATCCACACCCTCGTGGTGTTTCTTGCAAACTTAAATACATACATACATACACACATACACACTATATGCAT
>JAPXFY010001047.1:0-7500 GCA_030674185.1 Monoplex corrugatus
AGAAACTAGGTAACAGAATGAACTGCTGACCAGAAACTAGGCAGTGAAATGAACTGGTGACCAGAAACTAGGCAAATGAATGAAGTGGTGACCAGTAACTAGGCAAAGAAATGAACTGGTGACCAGTAACTAGGCAAAGAAATGAAGTGGTGACCAGTAACTAGGCAATGGAATGAAGTGGTGACCAGTAACTAGGCAATGGAATGAACTGGTGACCAGTAACTAGGCAATGGAATGAAGAGGTAACCAGTAATTAGGCAAAGAAATGAAGTGGTGACCAGTAACTAGGCAATGGTATGAACTGGTGACCAGTAACTAGGCAATGGAATGAAGAGGTAACCAGTAATTAGGCAAAGAAATGAAGTGGTGACCAGTAATTAGGCAAAGAAATGAACTGGTGACCAGTAACTAGGCAATGGAATGAAGTGGTGACCAGTAACTAGGCAATGGAATGAAGTGGTGACCAGTAACTAGGCAATGGAATGAAGTGGTGACCAATAACTAGGCAAAGAAATGAAGTGGTGACCAGTAACTAGGCAATGGAATGAAGTGGTGACCAGTAACTAGGCAATGGAATGAAGTGGTGACCAGTAACTAGGCAATGGAATGAAGTGGTGACCAGTAACTAGGCAATGGAATGAAGTGGTGACCAGTAACTAGGCAATGGAATGAAGTGGTGACCAGTAACTAGGCAATGGAATGAAGTGGTGACCAGTAACTAGGCAATGGAATGAAGTGGTGACCAGTAACTAGGCAATGGAATGAAGTGGTGACCAGTAACTAGGCAATGGAATGAAGTGGTGACCAGTAACTAGGCAATGGAATGAAGTGGTGACCAGTAACTAGGCAATGGAATGAAGTGGTGACCAGTAACTAGGCAATGGAATGAAGTGGTGACCAGTAACTAGGCAATGGAATGAAGTGGTTACTAGTAACTAGTGTGCGTGCGTGCGTGTGTGTCTGTTTCAGCGCTTAGATTTGATTTTATCAAGATTTTGCGCTATATAAATAAAATATTGTATTGTATATTGTATTGTATTGTAACTAGGCAATGGAATGAAGAGGTGACAGTAATTAGGCAAATAAATGAACTGGTGACCAGTAACTAGGCAAAGAAATGAAGTGGTGACCAGTAACTAGGCAATGGAATGAAGAGGTAAGCAGTAAACAGGCAAAGAAATGAACTGCAAGCCAGTGACTTGGTAATAACATGGCATGAAATCCAGTAACTAGACATTGAAATGAACTATGGTCAATAAGAGGGCAATCAAAATAAAATTGTGGTGAGTAACCAGGCAATGGAATTAAAACGATAACCAGTAAGTGGGGAAATAAAATGAACTGATAATAAGTAATACCAAAGGAACTAAGAGGGAAGCAGGGAGAATTTCAAATATCAACTAAGTAACAACTCTTGAGAGTCATGGGGTTATCTCCCATGTAGAATTTATCAAACCCAACACAGTTTGCGCTACTCATTCAGCTAGCATAGACGCAGCCACAAAGCATAAAGTGGTAAGCTCAGAACATTCCTTAATATTAGCTGAATGGGTAGCGCAAACTGTGTTGGGTTTGAGAAATTATACATGGGAGATAATTCCGTGACTCTCAAGAGTTATGTTACTTAGTTGATAATAAGTAACCAAGAAATGGAATGAACGGGCAGACAGTGATAGACAGTGGAATGAACGGGTAACTAGCAACTAGGCCATGGAATGAACTGGTAACCAGAAAGGACTGGTAGTCAGTACCTAGACACTGAAATAAACTGGTAGCCATTAACAAGACAATGTAATGAACTGGAAGTCCTAACAACGACATTGGAGAAGAAGATTGATGGAGCATACACACGAATGCTGCGTGCAGCCCTGAACAAATCCTGGACAGAACATCCAACTAACAAAGAGTTATATGGTAAGACCCCACCAATCAGTAAATCAATACGTCAACAAAGACTGCGCTTCGCGGGACACTGCTGGCGTAGCAAAGAAGAAGTGGTGGGGGATGTTCTACTATGGAGACCCAGCCACGGCAAACAAAGACCAGGACGTCCAAAGAAGACCTTCATCGACCAACTGATGGATGATACGGGCTGTCAGTATGATGAACTACCTACTGCAATGTCTGACAGAGAAGGATGGAAGAAACGTGTCAAGGATAGCCGAGCAAGCTAGACATGATGATGATGATGATGGAAGTCAGTAACTAGAAAATGTAATAAACTGGTAGTCAGTAACTAGAGAACGGAATGAACTGGTAACCAGTAACTAGACAATGTGATAAAATAGTTGTCAGTAACTTGACAGTGAAATAAAACAGTAGCCAGTAACTAGACGATTGAATGAAACAGTTGTCAGTGACTTGACAACGAAATGACAAAGCGACCAGTAACTTGACAATGGAATGAAACAGTTGTCAGTAACTTGACAACGAAATGACATACGGCCAGTAGCTAGACAAAGGAATGAAATAGTAACCAGTAACTAGAGAATGGAATGAAATAGTAGCCCGTAGCTAGATAATGGAGAGAAATAGTAACCAGTAACTAGACAATGGAATGAAATAGTAGCCAGTAACTAGACAATGGAACGAAAAAGTCGTCAGTAACTAGACAACAGAATAAAATGGTAACTATCATCAAGATAGGCTACAAAATGGACAACAGGACAAGAAACATGAAGGCGGAAACAACGACGCCCTATAAAACAAAGTATGAAATACACAAGAAATCGTTATTTTAACTGTACTCAACGCCCTAAAAAGACGACAAACAACCAAATAATTATAACGCAGACGTACCGTACAAACATATTCACAGAGTAAAAACCGTAAGAGCTCAGAGGCAGCCAGCTTAAAACAACGTTTTGTTCTTCCTCTCACGAGATCCCTCTTTTCAGCGAGAGAAGCAATCCTATTAATTGAAACAAGAAGGGAGAGCGAGAGGGGAGATAACGATGGATGTTAGGGGGAAAAAAAGGAAACGAAGGTTAGGGACAACACAGAAAAAGACAAACGTAAAAGACAGATCGTTGGGACAAATAGGGATCACAGTTTCTTTCTTGGAATGAATAATACATAAATCGTAGGTCCCACGCTGAGGTTTCAACTTCTTAAAAAAGTTGTAAAGACCAAGCGTTGTTTGGCCAGCAATTTCACTTATGTCGACTTCCATTCTTTTAAAGACAAATGTTGCCGATTTGAAGTCAGGGACGGTTTCAAATAAATTAAATGTTCTCTTCCCCTCGTCTTGTGCGTATTTGCAAGGAATGGAATTTTCTTTCACAAATAAAGCTGCAATGACACACTATTGATACAGACAGCGCCAGACACAGACACAGGCACAGACACACAAAGACACAGAGACTCAGACACACACACACACACACACACACACATACAGAGAGAGAGAGAGAGAGAGAGAGAGAGAGAGAGAGAGAGAGCGAAAACTACAATGACAGACTGTTGGCACACAGAAACAGACACAGGCACATACACAGACACACACACACACACACACACACAGAGATACACACACACACACACACACACACATACACACACATGTATATAAATACAATAATAATAATAATAATTACAATATTTATATAGCGCAAAATCTTGATAAAATCAAATCTAAGCGCTGAAGCAGACACACACGCAAGCACGCACGCACGCACGCACGCACACACACGCACGCACACACACAGACACACACACACACACACACACACACACACACACGCATGGCTATAAATGGGGAGAAAGAATAAAAGCAATAAAAGCAAGAATAAAAGCAATGGAAAATTATAGAGAGCATAGCATACAATTATATATTATAACCATGTGATTCCCTCCGAGCGGAGACAGGCTCTGCAGAGGGGGGGGGGGGGGGGGGTTGAGTGAGGTTAGGATTTTATGCGGAGGAGAAAAGGTGAGTTTTGAGAGCGGACTTGAAGGAGACAAAAGTAGGTTGCTAACGGACTGAGAGATGAAGTTTGTTCCAGGAGAGTGGACCAGAAACAGAGAAGGCTCGTGGACCATAGGTATTGAGCTTAGTGCGTGGAAAGCGAAAAGTAAGAGGATCAGAGGCAGAGCGGAGGGTACGTGAGGGAACATAGATCTCAAGTAGGCTTGACAGGTAATCGGGGGCTGCGTTATTGAGGCTTTTGTAGCACATGGTGTCTAGTTTGTACTGTATGCGCTTTGATACAGGGAGCCAGTGAAGTTGTGCCAGGAGAGGAGATATGTGGTCAGCTTTTTTCTTTTTGAGTACAAGGCGTACAGCATTGTTTTGAATGCGCTGTAGGATGTGAATGGTGGAGGCAGGAAGACCAGACAGGAGTGAATTGCAATAGTCAATGCGAGACATTATGAAGGAGAGAACGAGTTTTGCAGTTGTTTCGACAGAGAGATACTTCCTGATCAGCCTTATACGATGGAGATGATAGTAGCAGGATCTGGCAGTTTGAGAAACAAAGTTGTTCATGGAGAGGGTAGAGTCAATGCAGACACCAAGGTTTTTAGCTGAATCAGAAATTGGGACTGATGTGTTACATAATGGGAGAGAAAGAGGAGGCAGCTGAGAAAGTTTCTGACGGGTGCCAATGAGGATAGCTTCTGTTTTGTCGTCATTAAGCTGAAGTCTATTGTGTGTCATCCAGTTCTTAATGTCCGAGTAACACTCAGTGGTGCGAGTCAACAGGCGCTGTATATTATCAGGTGAGTCACTGTCTTGAAGTTGGGTGTCATCAGCATAGAAGTGGTGTTTTATAGAATGGGAGTTGATGATGGTGGACAGGGGGGAGGTGTAAAGAGTGAAAAGAACAGGGCCAAGGACAGATCCTTGTGGAACACCACAGGTCAGGTATGCATGTTGAGAGTAAGTGCCATTGATGAGAACGGTTTGTTTTCTGTTTGATAGGTATGAAGTGAACCAAGACAGAGCAATGTCAGAGATGCCAAAAGTATGATGAAGTCTAGAAAGGAGAATACCATGATCAATGGTATCAAAGGCTGCAGACAGATCAAGGAGTGTGAGGAGAGAGACTTTGCCAGTATCAGTTGCAAGGAGGAGATTGTTGAGAATGTGTAGTAGGGCAGTTTCAGTGCTATGGCACTGGCGGTAGGCTGACTGGAAAGGATTGAGGAGATTGTTGGCAGACAGGTGAGAGTTCAGCTGGTTGAGGACGACTTTTTCAAGCAGTTTTGACAAGAAAGAGAGATTAGAGATAGGCCGGTAATTTTTCAGTTCATTTGGATCTAAATTGTGTTTCTTGAGGAGAGGGTGAACAATAGCAGACTTGAAAGAATCTGGGACAGTTCCAGTTTGAAGAGAAGTGTTGATGATGTCAGTGATGAATGGGAGGAGAGTAGGGAGACAGTCGGCGTAGAGAGAACCTGGAAGACAAAAACAAAAACAAAAACAAACAAAATGATGTCCACCTTACCGTCATTATCCTCATAAAGGACAGTAAAACGGTCCACAATGCAATATGATATAAACAGAATCAATATAATGTAAAACAACATAACACTACACAATACAACAGAACACAGCACAAACACAGCATAGCACAGTACAACAGAGGCAGAGAGACACATGGACAGACAGACAGACATACAGAAAGAAGGACACACACACACACACACACACATACACACAAACAAACAAACAAACAAACACACAAACATACACACACACTCACTCACTCACTCACAGACACACGCAGACACACACACACATACACACACACACACACACACACACACACACACACACACACACACACACACACACGCACACACACACGCACACATACATACACTCAGACACACGTACACACACACACACAAACACACACACACACACACACACACACACACACACACACACACACACACACACACACACATTCTTTTTACGTTTGTTTACTTGTTTGTTATTGTTGGTGTTCGTTTGCATAAAGAGATAGTGAAAATCAAGCAAACAAACAAAAAACAAACAAAAACAAAGCAAACAAAAATGAATACGAACGCGTATATAATACCACCAGGCAAGCGCCTGTCTTGTCTTGTCTTGTCTCGTCTGGTTGTATTAGATACGCGTTCTTATTGTTCTTTTATTGATGCTTGAGGCAACAAGAGATAGAGACAGATGGACGTCCATGATCGCCAACGCCATGCGGCAAGGCACCTGATGATGATATTGATGATTGTTTTTTTCGTGTTTCTTTTTTTTTCTGGTTCCTGTTTGCTCGAACGCGGGCAAGTCACACTTGTTTTGAAAACAAAAACAAAAACAAAAACAAACAAAATGATGTCCACCTTACCGTCATTATCCTCATAAAGGACAGTAAAACGGTCCCAGCCCCAGTGGTGAATGACGTCGCGGTAAGCCTTGGACAACGTCAGGTAGTTGGGATACAAAGAAATGGAGTAGTAATCCCTCGTGTCCCGCGCATCCCAGTGCCACTGCAGGTGCGGGATCTCGAAGGCGTTGCACATGGACTGCACGTGGGCAGCCGTCTGGGAGGAGATGGGGCCGAACATGGCGGCGATCCCCTGGTTGGCCATACGACACACTGGAGGGACAAAAAATAGATGATTTGATTTTCTGTGTTTTTTTTTAATTTTTTTTTAAATTTCGACATTTGTATTAATTATGTATGTCTGTATAGTTATCTTTCTGTCTATTTATCTATCTGTCCGTCTGGTTATGCTTTTGTCTCGTCTGTCTGTCTATCTATTTATCTATCTATCTATATACATGCATGCATACATACGTATAAATAACCACTCACCCACCCAAACACTCACCCTCTCACCCATCCATCCGTTCATCCATCCATCCAGAGATAGATTGAGAGATAATAAGATAGACAGACAGACAGACAGAGAGACACACAGACAACTAGCTAGCTAGATAGATAGATAGATAGATACACAGATATATATATATATAAATAGATAAATAGATAGATAGATACATATTAGATAGATAGATAGACAGACAGATAGATAGATAGATAGATAGATAGATAGATCAATAGATAGAATGATACATATTAGATAGATAGATAGATAGATAGATAGATAGACAGCTAGATAGATAGATAGATAGATAGACAGAGAGACAGACAGCTAGCTAGCTAGCTAGCTAGATAGATAGATAGATGACAGACAGGCAGAGAAAGGGAGGAGAGAAACGGAAGAGAGAGAGACAGAGACAGAGAAAGAGAGAGAGGGGGAGAGAGAGGGAGAGAGAGAGGGAGAGAGAGAGGGAGAGAGAGAGAGAGAGAAAGCGAGAGAGAAAGCGAGAGAGACAGAGAGAGACAGAGAGAGAGAGAGAGTAGAGAAAGAGAAGACCGAGAGAGAGAGAGGGAAAGAGAGAAAGAGAGAGAGAGAGAGAATGAGAGAGACAGAGACAGAGAAAGAAAGACAGAGACAGAGAGAGCCTGATTGCCAAAACAACGCAGCAAAGGAAACTAGCAAACGAATAAA
>JAPXFY010001048.1:0-12500 GCA_030674185.1 Monoplex corrugatus
CAGTAAAAGTATTCAATACAACGCTCGTTCAAATCAATGTTATTATTCCACCACACACAATAGCTGCTACCAGTTATGCGTTTGTGTTTTTTGCTTCCCATGTGAAAGGTAAAAGTCCTCCACGATTTGTCACTAACGATTCAACTTGTGATAACATCGTTCACTTGAGTGAAGCACTCCATTCATATTGTACCAACAACAAGCTATGTCCCAGAGGACATGATGAAGAGAAGCACTGTCCCTCCAACATTGATGGCTGTATGAAGTGGATGGTGTCATACAGCAAATGTTTCATTATTGTGGCATGGAACAATTTAATAGGCCACACAGCATCAGGAAGACAATGCAGGCATTATGGAGGAAACCTTGCCACCTTAAAAACTTATGACGAATTCCATGACGTTTATGATGTATTGAAACGCATACAACATGTTAATTGGTTTGGAATAACCATAGGTCTGACGTGTGGTTGGCGCTCAGTACCGTTCATATACAGCCAGTATTGTAAATGGTCAGACAACACGATGTTGTACTTTGTAGATCGACGCTACTTTAAACATAATCGTGCTTTTAGAATCAATGAAGAAGTTAAGTCCACAACCATCGATGATCTTTCAATCAACTTTATGGTGCGTTTTGTCCGCGGTGTTCTTCATTTTGCTTGTGAATTTTACTCGCAGACTAAGAAATGGAGACCATCTGAGCAAACTGTGTTCCCACTTATGAAGTACACACCAGTGATGTCTGCAGAAAGACAGCAAACCCTGCATGTCTGTCCTGGTGGTCAATTTACACACACCTTTCTGCTGTGTGATCTTAAAAGTCACTGTGGACAGATTACAGCAACTTCACATTGTATGACGTGGAATGTCAGCCAGCACTACAGACAGAAACATCCACCCCCAGACACATCTACCCATAAAGTTGCCATGTTTACGTGTGATGATGACCTCACAACAGTGCCCTATACCCTGGTGTGTGACTTCAGACAGGACTGTCCAGACAACAGTGATGAGTCATTCTGTGAACATCCTCCATGTGATGGTTTTCAGTGCACCAACGGTCAATGTGTTTTGGATGCTAAACATTGTAATCGTTTTTCAGACTGTCTGGATGATTCTGATGAAAAAGGGTGTCGTCACAATGATAAAAATGTTTACCCCGAGTTAAAAGGAAGCATTCCAATACTTATCAACCTGGATGGCACAGGATTTTTTACCCATCAGAAGATGGAAGCCAACGAGTCGTGTCCTGACACACACTATCGTTGTACAGGTGAGTGGCTCTACTGTTTACCTGTCTACACACGGTGTAACGGATTTTACGACTGCATGGATCATGAAGACGAAGAAGGCTGTGACAAAGCAACATGTCCAGGTTTCTACCAGTGCCGAGCTTCTACAGTCTGTGTGCATGTGGATCACTTGTGCGATGGCTGGGGTCAGTGTCCACAGCGTGATGATGAATGGCTGTGTGACATGACATGTCCTGTGGGCTGTCTGTGTCAGGGTCTCTCTTTTGTGTGTCCTGAGCTATTCTCTGCTCACTTCTCCCATCAGATTCGCTACTTGGACACTAAAGGCTCAGGGATGACAACATCCGACCTGAGTAACCACACCTATCTTATTTGGCTCAGTCTTTCTCACTGCTCCCTTGTTTCCCTGGCTGCCATGTCATTCCCCAACCTGCACGTTCTTGATTTGAGCAATAACAAGTTTACAAACATCAGTGTTAATGTTTTCCTTGGATTACCAAATCTAGCGGTCCTTCTGTTAGCAGATAACCCCCTGACATCACTGACAAAGGAGTCATCTAACTTGACACAAAATGTATTGAAGAAGGTAGATCTGTCTCAAACTTGTCTTACGATATTCAACAGTCAAACTTTTGTGTATTTTCCTCAAATTGAATTTGTCAACATGTCGTTTTCTGCTATACAAGTGATCGCATCAGATGGTTTTCATGCTATGCCACGACTGACTAAACTGGATCTAAGAGGAAATGTAGTCAGCAATTTCCCTTTCGGTATTTTCTTAGGACTCCATCAGTTAGCATTCATATTTACATCTAAATACAGAATATGCTGCAGGCAAATTATGTCTAAAACTTTAAATACAGTCACGTGCATTGCTCCTCCAACTGTTTTGTCTTCGTGTGAACATATGTTACAATCAGAATTATACAGACTTTTCCTTTGGTGTGTCAGTGTGTTGGCAGTGTGTGGGAACTGTTTATGCTTCCTTTGTCAGCGTACTGCAAAGTCATTGAAGAAAAGCAGTTTCATCACATTTGTGACCAACGTGCAGTGTGTAAACTTATGTATGGGAATCTACACCAGCATTGTTGCTGTGGCCAATGAAATGTTCCATGGAGAGTATATCCTGTATGAAAACACATGGACACACAGTGTGACCTGCAAGATAGCTGGCTTTGTGTCTCTTCTTTCTGCTGAGGTGTCCATTCTTATGGTCTGCTTCATGACGTTAGATCACACTATCGCTCTATGTCTGCCCTCCATCACTTTGAGGTTGAATAAAAGATCAGCAGCTGTGTTCTGTGGGATGGCGTGGTTATTTGGATTGCTGTTAGCATCATTATTTCTTCTTCCTGGGCTGTATGACTTGGCTGTTTATGGCCAGTCTGCTCTGTGCAATCTGATCTTCCATAAACACCATTCCAGAGAAAACACTGATTTCCTCCTGTTCACCATGATATTTAACTTTGTTCTGTGCTTCATGACAGGCGTGGGTCAGGCTATCATCTACAAGTCAACACCAACGTATAGGATTACAGCAGATTCTACAAAGAAGTCTTTGTTTTCTTCTCAATATCTTGTAATTAAAGTTGGTGTGACAGCTGTCACTTGCTGGTCTTCAATCGCCATCATTTGTCTGATGACCTTAACTGGTGTTACTGTGTCAGACAAGCTCACTGTGGTCATGGCTGTCTTCGTGTTCCCCATCAGCTCTGCACTTTACCCATTGTTGTATTTTTGGAGTAGAGTCCAGAACAGACAACAACAGGAAATAGAACAACACTTAGTACAGGCATTGAAAACACGGTGACCGTATTCAGACATAAAACAACAATTTGCAAGACGTAAATTTATATTCGCCACATTTTTTATGTAACTAAAGCATTGGCCTGACAGGTCACGTTTATGGGCTTTTATTAGGTGTTTATTTTGTGTGTCTCTGTCTGTCTTGTTTCTCTCTGTCTCTCTTCTGTCTCTGCGTCTTTTGTTCTCTTTTGTTTTCTGTCTGTCTGCTTTGTTCTGTCTGTGTCTTCTCTCTCGTCTCTGTCTGTCTCTTCTGTTGTCTCTATTTGTCTGTCTGTCTGTCTCGTCTGCTTTTGCATGTCTGTCTGGTCTGTCTTGTCTGTCTGTCTCTGTCTGTCTGTATCTATCTGTCTGTCTGTCTGTCTCTCTGTCTCATCCTCTCTCTGTCTGTCTTCTGTGTCTATGTGTGTCTCTATTTTCTGTCTCTGCCTGTCTCTGTCTCTTGCATGTCTGTCTGTCTGTGTCTGTCTGTGTCTGTCTCTGTCTCTCTGTATCTATCTGTCTCTCTGTCTGTCTGTCTGTCTCTCTTTGTCTGGATCTCTCAATCTCAATCTCCATAGAAACATATTTCGTTGGTCTAACTCATCAGATAGTGACTATAGCAGTCCATAGAAATGGACCAAACAGTTCTTGGGGAAATTTTTGAAAGATAGAAAGCTAAAAACAGGTTTTGATGTAGAAGAAAAAAAAAAACGCTTAACGTAGAGAGCAACATTCTTAAAATTGAAAAGGACGCACACAAGGACACAGTAAAGTACCAGGAAGTACTCAAAAAGAAAAATGCTGACCACATATCTCCTCTCCCGGCACAACTTCACTGGCTCCCTGTATCAAAGCGCATACAGTACAAACTAGACACCATGTGCTACAAAAGCCTCAATAACGCAGCCCCCGATTACCCTTCAAGCCTACTTGAGATCTATGTTCCCTCACGTACCCTCCGCTCTGCTTCCGATCCTCTGACTTTTCGCTTTCCACGCACTAAGCTCAATACCTATGGTCCATGAGCCTTCTCTGTTTCTGGTCTGCTCTCCTGGAACAAACTTTCTCTCTCAGTCCGTCAGCAACCTACTTTTGTCTCCTTCAAGTCGCTCTCAAAACTCACCTTTTCTCCTCTGCATAAAATTTGACCTCACTCAATCCCCTCTGCAGCCTGTCTCCACTCGGGGGAATCACATTGCATATATAATTGTATATAATATGTGCTCTTATAATTTTCCATTGTTTTATTCTTTCTTCTCCATTTATAGCCATGTGTGTGTGTGTGTGTGTGTGTGTGTGTGTGTGTGTGTGTGTGTTGGTGTATGTGTGTGTGTGTGTGTGTGTGTGTGTGCGTGGGTGCGTGTGTGTGCGTGCGTGCGTGCGTGTGTGTGCGTGCGTGCGTGTGTGTGTGTTCAGCGCTTAGATTTGATTTTATCAAGATTTTGTGCTATATAAATATTGTAATTATTATTAAATTTATTAATTATTATTATAGGAAAGTCAATGAAAATAAATTTAGATAGAACATAACAATATTCAACGAAAAGATAATGGAACTTCCAGGTGCATACAGTTCCAGTGCAGGAGGATGAAATCTCAGACGGTTGTCTGAAAGAGTGCTGTGACATTTTCACTCGAAAAGAAAATGTAAACACTAAGGCATGCAACATCAAAGTCATTCATCATTCTGGTAAGCCCAGTGGCAACGAACTGCGATCAGTATTGTTTAGGTTCTTTGACGAAACATTCAGGGACAAAGCGTGGATAAAGAGAAAAAAAAAACATTTGCATTACTATTGGTGAAGATTTTATCCAAGCCAATTACAAAGTTTATCGACAGGCTTCTCAACATGGTTAAATTGTCAAACTAGATAAGCACTTGAATGTTGATCAGAAATTTCAAAGTATGAATGAGGGAAAGCAGAAAGACCTGAAAGATGACCAATAATTGTTGACTGGCTTGAGACACAGTGTGACAGTAACATGTGAACACTGACTCTTTGAGAGCTTGTGTGTAGTCTCATTGCATACACTTTGTTACTTCCATAAGCTGTGTACGCAATCTGATCGTGTACAAACATTGTGAATTTTAGCAGTCAGTCTATGGTCCACAGACTGTAATCCATTATATGGTACAAACATTGTGAATTTTAGCAGTCAGTTTGTGGTCCACGCAGCCTGTAATCCATTATATGGTAGAAACATTGTGAATTTTAGCAGTCAGTCTATGGTCCACAGACTGTAATCCATTATATGGTACAAACATTGTGAAGTTTAGCAGTCAGTGTATGGTCCACAGACTGTAATCTATTATATGGTACAAACATTGTGAATTTTAGCAGTCAGTTTGTGGTCCACGCAGCCTGTAATCCATTATATGGTAGAAACATTGTGAATTTTAGCAGTCAGTCTATGGTCCACAGACTACAATCCATTATATGGTACAAAACGTCAAGCCATCTCCAACCGATGGTTTGCCTCTGACCAGTCGTTACCTGTTCTATATCGTTGTATTTTTTAACCAAACTGTCACAGTGATTCACACAAAGAAGACACAAACGTTGTGAGGATGAAGACGATTTGACAGACGTCTAAAGTGTCTATCACTCTAAGACACAAAGCATGAAGAACGATACGAAGCCTTGACACTACCAGATTATAAAATATGACACAGAGGTGATAATGACATCGTAAACCAGCACAAGTTGTCTTGGAAGCCAGGAGCTCATATTGTTATCATGCCTGTTCACACAGCAATGCTGTCACGTTGACACATATATATATATCTGAACTCCAAGGCCAAAGGATGCCGTGTAACATCGTGGCCATATCTAGTACAGAAAACCTTCAGAAAAATTATACAAAAATGTCTGAGTATCTTATGCATTCACACAGCTATACCCAGCATCTCCCGCAAATATTATATGCCTTGTTCCCCTAACTTTTCAACCTCAAAGTTCACATTTTATTTCACAACATTCTATGGTAACTTTCTCAAATATAAGCCACCACAGTATATTAGAATGTGGCAAAAAATGTCGTCTACAAAACAGGGGAACAATGTGCACCTTACTTTCAGAGAATTCATTTATTTCTCTAATGATATCTTAATTCTTCGTGAAAAATGTAAAGTCTCACTATCAAACGTCTAAACAACTCAACTTAAAAATTCCACATCCTTGGATATCAAAGCAGGGACATATTCACCACATTGCTGCTGACTGTCTGCAACACAGACTTTGAGAGAGAGAGTTTATCTGATGAAAAGTGGCTGCTGTCTGAATTAAACTAGTCCAGATTGTAAGGAGGTAAACTTCAAATTCCACCAAACCAGAACTCATCCTTGCAGTATACACGTGTGAGATACCATCCATGTGGAGCACAAGTCCCGTATGAAAATGTTCAAGTGTAACACCACAAAGACACGTGTGAGACACCATCCATGTGGAGCACAAGTCACGTATGAAAATGTTCAAATGTTAGACAACAAAGACACAACACAAAAGAACCAAACCCTTGCACAATAATGCTAATCTTACGCATGTGACAAAATGTCGGAGAAGTGAATAATAAAAAATGAACTCTTAAAACAGAGTAAATGCAGAGATGTTGTTTCTGCCAGAGAGAGAGAGAGAAAGAACAGTTGTTTCTGTGAAGAGGCAGGAACAAACAAAAACAAAAACAAACAAACAAAACAGACCTATCGATACAAAGCAGTTGGATGTTGGTATGCCTGTAGAGTTGTGTTTATTTTGTATTGAAATTATCTGACAATGATTTTGCACAGATGTCAAATCAATTCCAGGACACGATGTTACAATGATGATGATGATGATGATGATGATGGTGAAGATAATGCTGCTGCTGCTGCTGCTGCTGGATGATGATGACAATGATCATAACGACGATGCTGCTGCTGCTGCTGATGATGATACGTAGAATATTAACGGCACGTATGTAAGCTGTTAGATGTGCTGAAATATACGCAGAGGAAAATATGTCATTTCATTTCTTTTCTTTCAGTTCATTTCATTGCGGTATGTTGTTTAAATTGTCGTTGTATCTAAGGAAACCCTGGTGGAAATAAATTAGATTCATCAAAGGGCGCCAGCTCTGGAGAGCTACACGCGGCCATCTAGCTAAGGGAGTAAACCCTGACAGTAAATCCGGTGTGGGGCCCCTAAGGCGGTTGGATGGCAAACTTTGTCAATTTCCGGCAGCTCCTGCGGCCGCGTTGGCACCAAAACGTAACAGCCCTGCTGTTCCTTTGGATCTGTCAGCGAGGTGGAGAGGGGGGGACAAGTTGCATGGGCAACAGCCTGTCTTCCATATTACACTGCCCAGGCTTACATCCATCCATTCATCCACAAACACTCTGCACCTACGACCTGGAGAGGACATTCCAGCCTGGCTACTAACACTAGTGTCGGCACAACACGGGAAGCAACAGATACCGGTGATAAGTCATTGCTCAACTGGCGTAGAGCTGACGCCAGGGGTTGCTTTTGACGGTGGGAAAGACCTTCGTGTCTTACTGGACAGCTACCGCCCACCTAAGCTGGGCAGCCCCCAGCCAGATAGGTGCTGTCCCACCACGACCTGCCTTCTTCATTGGGTGCATGAAGATTAGGAGAAAATCTGACAAGCAGGTCGTTAATTACCGCACCAAACAAAAAGAAAAATTCAAATTCAAGAAACGGATCAGGAAAAGGATCAGCAGTGAAACTGGGCTGTTGGAATGTCCGAACAATGATGCCTGGGCTCTCCCAAGATGTGCAAGACATCAGCGACGCCAGAAAAACCGCCGTCATAAACAGCGAACTAAAGAGGCTCAATGTGGACATTGCCACGCTGCAGGAAACACGGCTGGCTGACTCAGGAACACTAAAGGAAAGGGACTACACCTTCTTCTGGCAAGGAAAGAGTTCTGATGCCCCAAGAGAGCACGGAGTAGGCTTTGCAGTAAGGAACAGCCTGCTGAACATGATTGAACCAGGCGGTTCAGAACGACTCTTGACTCTCCGCCTCAACACCACCAAAGGCTATGTCACTCTCATCAGCGTTTATGCCCCAAATCTGTCCGCCTCTCCAGACACCAAGGATGAGTTCTACGAATATCTTGCATCAACTATAAGGAACATCCACAGGACAGAACAACTTGTTCTCCTGGGCGACTTCAACGCCAGAGTGGATGCAGACAATGACTCATGACCCTCCTGCCTCGGTTCCTTTGGAGTGGGGAAAATGAATGAGAATGGACAGCGACTGCTTGAGTTTTGCGCCTGCCATGAACTGTGCATCGCCAACTTCTTCTTCAAGACGAAGCCTCAGCACAAAGTTTCCTGGAGGCATCCCCGCTCAAAACTTGGCACCAACTGGATTTGATCCTAGTAAGACGTGCCGCTATCAAAAACGTTCTCCACACTCGCTCTTATCACAGCGCAGACTGCAACACAGACCACTCTCTGGTATGTTGCCAGATCAGGCTACAACCAAAGAAGTTCCACTGTTCAAAGAAACAAGGGAACCCTCGCATTGACGTCAGCAAGATGTCTCAGCCAGATCTTGTAGAACAGTTAGCAGAGGCCTTTCAGAGAGAATACGATGCATTGCAGCCCAGAGACTCTACCACAGAGAGATGGGAAACTCTACGAGACACCAGGCACCGCATTGCTATGGCCACCTTTGGGAAGAAAACTGTGAAGTCCCACGATTGGTTTGAGGCCAAATCATCAGAGATGACTCCCACTGTTAAGGCCAAGCGCGCCGCACTCACCAAGTATAAGTGGTCACCCAGTGAGAAGAACCTGCAAATCCTCAGGGCTTCCAGAAGTAAGGTTCAGCTTAACGCCAGGCGCTGCGCAAACGAGTACAGGACAGAGCTCAGCGAAGAGATACAGAGTGCTGCTGAAAGAGGCAACATCCGAGGAATGTATGATGGTATCAAGAAGGCACTGGGACCAACACAGAGCAAGATTGCCCCCCTGAAATCCTCCACTGGGGAAGTAATCAGCAATCCTAGCCAACAGATGGAAAGATGGGAGGAACACTACTCCGACCTCTACTCCACACAGAACATGATGTCCCTCTCAGCCCTCGATGCCATCAAGTGCATGCTGGTAATGGAAGAACTTGACACAGAGCCAACTGCGGACGAACTCAGCAAGGCCATTGATAGCCTGGCATCAGGGAAGGCACCTGGCAACGACGGAATTCCCCCGGACCTCATCAAGCACTGCAAGACTTCTCTTCTGCACCCTTTGCACGCAGTTCTCTGTCAGTGTTGGAATGAGGGAGCTGTACCACAGGACATGAGGGACGTCAAGATCGTCATCCTGTACAAAAACAAGGGCGAAAGGAGCGACTGCAACAACTACAGAGGTATCTCACTCCTCAGCATTGTTGTCAAAGTCTACGCTCGGGTCCTCCTGATCCGCCTGCAGAAACTGGCTGAACGCGTCTACCTGGAATCACAGTGTGGATTTCGAGCAGAGAGATCCACGGTAGCATGGTCTTCTCCCTTCGCCAAATCCAGGAGAAGTGCAGAGAGCAGCAGATGCCCCTGTATGTGGCATTCATTGACCTCACCAAGGCCTTTGACCTAGTCAGCAGAGATGGCCTTTTCAGGGCTCTCCGAAAAATCGGCTGCCCCCACCCCCCCCCCCCCCAAACTGCACAGCTTAATTGAGTCCTTCCACTCAAACATGAAAGGGACGGTGCAGTTCAACGGAAACCTCTCCAAGCCCTTCGACGTACGCAGCGGTGTGAAACATGGCTTCGTCCTGGCCCCAACCCTCTTTGGAATCTTCTTTGCTCTCCTCCTGAGGCATGCATTCAGCACAACGCAAGAAGGGATCCACCTGCGGACCAGATCAGATGGCAGGCTCTTCAACCTCGCCCGCCTCAGAGCAAGGACAAAGGTCCGTGAAGCCCTCATCAGAGACATGCGATTTGCCGATGATGCCACAGTTGTGACCCATACTCAGCGGGACTTGCAGTCACTAATGAACCGCTTCTCCCAGGCCTGCAAAGATTTTGGTCTGAACACGCCATCTCCACCAGCCATCACCATTGATGACTACGAGCTTGAAGCCATCCATCAATTCACATATCTTGGGTCCACCATCACCGATAACCTCTCCCTTGACACAGAGATCGACAAGAGGATCGGGAAGGCAGCCACAACACTAGCCTGCCTCACGCAAAGGGTGTGGACAAATCCCAAGCTGACCACAAAGACAAAGATGGCTGTATACAACGCCTGTGTCCTCAGCACCTTGCTGTATGGCAGCGAGGCATGGACCACTCATGCTCATCAGGAGAAAAGGCTCAATACCTTCCACCTGAGAAGCCTACGGCACATACTTGGCATTTCCTGGCAAGACAAGGTGACCAACACTGAAGTCCTAACCCGCACTGGCCTCCCAACCATGCATACCATGCTGAGACAGCGTCGGCTGCGCTGGTTGGGCCACGTTCGCTGCATGGAAGATGGTCGCATCCCAAAAGACACCCTTTATGGTGAGCTTGCCACAGGGCAAAGAAACATTGGCCGCCCACAGCTGAGATACAAAGACGTTTGCAAGCGTGACATGAAGGCACTTGAGATCGACACTGAGTCCAGGGAGGACTTCGCAGACGACTGCAACAGCTGGAGAACTATTCTCAAGAAACAGCTGCGGATTGGTGAGGACAAACTGTCAGCTGCTGCAGCAGAAAAGCGAGTTCGCAGAAAAGGGATGACAGCCAACAGACCAGCATCAGCATACACATGCAAACGCTGCGACAGAGACTGCCTCTCTCGCATTGGTCTCTACAGTCACAGGCGACGCTGCTTGGACCAAGCAGACAGCCCATCTAGACATTAGAACGGATGTACTTTGTCCATGGTCAGTCATGACCGAGGGAGGCCTACTATTACTACTACTATAATATGCTCTCTATAATTTTCCATTGCTTTTCTTCTTTTTCCACACATCGTGAAGGACAACTCACTAACAAGACAAACACCAATGACGATGAACGCCCTGAACACCTGAAGTAACCTTCAGTGTGTCGTGCAGAAGTTCAGTATACCAGAGAGAAAGAGAGAGAGAAGGGGGGAGGGAATGAGGGAGAGGGAGACAGAGAGACAGGAGGAGAGAGACAGGGGAGAGAAAGATGGAGGCAGAGAGGGAGCGAGAGAGAGAGAGAGAAAGAGAGACAGACAGACAGACAGACAAATAGAGACAGAGACAGACAGAGACAGACAGACAGAGAGAGAGAGAGAGAGACAGACAGAGATTGAGACAGAGAGAGACAGTGAGAGAGAGACAAAAAGAAAGAGAGAGAGAGTGAGAGTGAATGAGAGTCAGAGAGAGAGAACGTGAGAGAGAAAGAGAGAGGGAAAGAGAGAGAGAGAGAGAGAACGTGAGAGAAAAAGAGAGAGGGAAAGAGAGAGAGAGAACTTGAGAGAGGGGGAGAGACTGAGAGACAGAGAACGAGAGAGAGAGAGAGAGAGAGAGAGAGAGCGAGAGAGAGAGAGAGAAAGTGGAGAGAGAGAGAGAGACAGACAGACAGAAAGACAGACAGACAAACAGACAGATAAACAGAAAGACAGACTGACAGACAAACAGACAAGTATTTCTACAGTCTGATTGTCCAATTTTTTTCGCCATTTCAGTGGTCACAGAATGTAGAACAATGTTCATAATGTTATGAGACGCATGGTGATGAGGATGATAGTCATGAAGCTATGGAGTTCTATTGTGGATTCAACCTGTGTGCCAGAGCTGTGCACAATCAGCTTGATGAGTCATGTAACAAACATCCTATTACGAATAATCATGATGAAGACAAGGAATAGAATCAAAAGAGAAATAGCAGAACAACAGAGAGTTCTTGAATGTTATATAGAACCGATAATGTTATATGGCTGTGAGGCGTGGACAGTCAACAAGCAAAACCAGAACAAGATTGAGGCAGCCGAGATGTGGTTTCTAAGAAGAATGTTGAGAGTTCTATGGACAGCAAAAAACAAACAAACAAACAAACAAACAAACAAATGAGATAGTCTTGATGGAGGCAGACAAAAGAAGATTATTCATAGGGAAGATTTGGAAAAGACATGCAACATTTATAGGCCATTTTATGAGGGAAGGGAAATTGGAGCACCTGGTCACAACGGGAAAGCTAGAGGGAAAGAGAGCACCAGGTAGACCCAGGGAAAAAATATTGGATGGATTTGCAGAGTGGCCGAGGAGAGAAAGGGTGGAAGATATGCTTGCGGCAACAAGGGATAGATGCATATGGAGGGCCATGATCGCCAATGCCATGTGGCAGAGCACTTGATGATGATGACACCAGGGCTGTACTCTAATCTTCCTTTTATAACATATCCTGGCATCAACCAGGTCAGAGAGATACAGACACATGTGGTGTTAGTCAAACATATGAGCACCACACTCAATGACACATCCCT
>JAPXFY010001048.1:22500-30000 GCA_030674185.1 Monoplex corrugatus
CACCACTACCACCACTACCACCACCATCACCATCTCTACCACCACCACCACCACCACCACTGCCATTGGCATCGTCATTTTCACAGCTACTAGCATTATTGATCGTGGTTGTATTACGTACAAATGATATGAGTCATCTCTGTAAGATCTTGCTAGCGCATATAGCAAGATAAAATGACAAAGAAAATCGTGATTCTTTTACGGTATTTTCTGTTTCCATATATTTGTTAATATATGTTTATTGTATAGCAAACAATGATACAACACAACAATAACAACATCAATAATAATAATAACAATATAATAATAATAATAATAATAATATACAATATTAATAATAATATGATAACAATAATAGTAAAAATAATATTGATACAATAAAAATAATAATAACACTTTAAAAAAGAGATTAATAAAGGAATGATTATTCAACAAAACTTCAATAAAATCATCATAAGATAAGTAACTGTGATATGAAAACCAATTAGATTTTCAAGTAAAGATTTTAAGTTGAATCATGTTGGCATGTGTGTGTTTGTAGGTGGTGGTGGTGGTAATGGTAGTGGTGGTGGTGGTGGTGGTAGTAGTAGTGGGGGTGGTAGTGGTGGTGATAGCAGTGGTGGTGGTGGTGGTAGTGGTGGTGGTGGTAGTGATAGTGGTGGTGGTGGTGGAGGTGGTGGTAGTGGTGGTAGTGGTGGTTATGGTGGTAGTGGTGGTGGTGGTGGTGGTTATGGTAGTGGTGGTGTGGTGGTAGTGGTGGTAGTAGTAGTGATGGTGGTGGTAGTGGTGGTATTGGTGGTGGTGGTAGTGATGGTGGTAGTGGTGGGTTACGTGTATGACCTTTACTTTCACTCACACCACGTATGCAATAATACACTGTTTCCAGGGGTGTGAATACTGGGTTTTGTTGTCGTTGTTGTTGTTGTTACTTTAAACATTATTTTCCATAACACACGGAATACGGACATTGCATAATACTCCTTAATGCACGTTGTTTGATGTCCTACATGTGTGTGCACACTACAGGGATTCAGTCACTAGCAGGTCTGCACACACGTGGATCTGGTGGATTGAACAGTTGTCAACTATTACATTTTACCCAGAAGACATTACCAGACAGAATGGGATTCAGGTCTTTAAATCACAAGCCTGACGTTCTAACGACTGGGACACCACACTCGTCAAACGTTCTAACACTGGGATACCACACTCATCAAACGTTCTAACACTGGGATACCACACTCGTCAAACGTTCTAACACTGGGATACCACACTCGTCAAACGTTCTAACACTGGGATACCACACTCGTCAAACGTTCTAACACTGGAATACCACACTTGTCAAACGTTCTAACACTGGGATACCACACTCGTCAAACGCATGAATCGATAAACCAAATGACAGTATTGCCACTGACAGTTCTGTTTTAAACTGTTGTGTGTTTACACTGGATCGATAAACCAAATGACTGCACTGTCAGTGACAGTTCTGTTTTAAACTGTTGTGTGTTTACACTGGATCAATAAAACAAATGACAGTACTGTCAGTGACAGTTCTGTTTTAAACTGTTGTGTGTTTACACTGGATCGAAAAAACAAAAACAAAAACAAATGACATTCAAAGTATCGTGTGTACACAAGTAGAGATGTGTCCTGAGAGGCATCAATGGTAAACCCGTCATGAAGAAAATAGAGAGAACCAACACTAAGACACTATGTCTGTCTTAGACGTGATACTTTGTTGATCTGTGCCAACACTAAGGCCTTATGTCTGTCTTAGACATGATACTTCGTTGATCTGTGCCAACACTAAGGCACTATGTCTGTCTTAGACGTGATACTTTGTTGATCTGTGCCAACACTAAGGCACTATGTCTGTCTTAGACATGATACTTGTTGATCTGTGCCAACACTAAGGCACTGTGTCTGTCTTAGACATGATACTTTGTTGATCTGTGCCAACACTAAGGCACTGTGTCTGTCTTAGACATGATTGTTGATCTGTGCCAACACTAAGGCACTATGTCTGTCTTAGACATGATGCTTTGTTGATCTGTGCCAACACTAAGGCACTATGTCTGTCTTAGACATGATACTTTGTTGATCTGTACCAATACTAAGGCACTATGTCTGTCTTAGACATGATACTTTGTTGATCTGTGCCAACACTAAAGCACTGTGTCTGTCTTAGACATGATATTTGTTGATCTGTGCCAACACTAAGGTACTATGTCTGTCTTAGACATGATACTTTGTTGATCTGTGCCAACACTAAGGTACTATGTCTGTCTTAGACATGATACTTTGTTGATCTGTGCCAACACTAAGGCACTATGTCTGTCTTAGACATGATACTTTGTTGATCTGTGCCAACACTAAGGTACTGTGTCTGTCTTAGACATGATACTTTGTTGATCTGTGCCAACACTAAGGCACTATGTCTGTCTTAGACATGATACTTTGTTGATCTGTGCCAACACTAAGGCACTATGTCTGTCTTAGACATGATACTTTGTTGATCTGTGCCAACACTAAGGTACTATGTCTGTCTTAAACATGATGCTTTGTTGATGTGTGCCAACACTAAGGCACTATGTCTGTCTTAAACATGATACTTTGTTGATCTGTGCCAACACTAAGGCACTATGTCTGTCTTAGACATGATTGTTGATCTGTGCCAACACTAAGGTACTATGTCTGTCTTAGACATGATACTTTGTTGATCTGTTATCAAAAAATTGTAACTGACGGAACTGCTCTCTGTGTGTATGTGTATGCTTGCATTCATTCACGCACAGATTGTAGGCATATATGACGTGTGTATTGTATCAATACCATGACTTATATATGACGTGCGTATTGCATCAATACTATGACACATATATGACGTGTGTATTGTATCAATACTATGACACATATATGACGTGCGTATTGCATCAATACTATGACATATATGACGTGTGTATTGTATCATACTATGACACACATATGACGTGTGTATTGTATCAATACTATGACACATATATGACGTGTGTATTGTATCAATACTATGACACATATATGACGTGCGTATTGTATCATACTATGACACATATATGACGTGTGTATTGTATCAATACTATGACACATATATCACGTATGTATTGTGTCAATACTATGACACATATATGACGTGTGTATTGTATCAATAATATGACACATATATGACGTGTGCATTGCATCATACTATGACACATATATGACGTGGTATTGTATCAAAACTATGACACATATGACGTGCGTATTGTATCAATACTATGACACATATGATGTGCGTATCGTATCAATACTATGACACATATATGACGTGTGTATTGTATCAATACTTTGACACATGTATGACGTGTGTATTGTATCAATACTATGACACATATATGACGTGTGTATTGTATCAATACTATGACACATATATGACGTGTGTATTGCATCAATATTATGACACATATATGACGTGTGTATTGTATCAATACTATGACACATATATGACGTGTGTATTGCATGAATACTGTGACACATATATAACATTGCCGAGAACATCATAGAGAATAGTGTAGGCGCAAGGACGCATCCTTGATTCACGCCATTGCTGACTGGAAAGTCTCTGGACATTTCTCCGTCATCAAGGACCCGTGCCATCATACCATCGTGGAATTGTCGCACCATATTTACGAAGGCCGGAGGGCAGCCGAATTTCGCCATTATCTTCCACAGCCCCTCGCGACTCACCATACATTAGCATGGAAACACACAGACACAAACGCACACACACATACACACACACACACACACACACACACACACACACACACACACACACACACACACACACACAGACACGCACACACACACACACACACACACACACACCACACACCACACACACACACACACACACCACACTCACTCACTCACTCACATTCTGCATGTCTGCATTTGTTAAACTAAAGAATTAGATATCAAAAGGAGAAAACTGTCATACTCCAAGCACATAATCCTAATTCAAGGCAAAGTTTCGTCCCTTACTCCATGTTCACAATGTGTTAAAGGGACCTGAAGGTGGAGAAGTTGAATGGTGGCCTAATGGTCAGAGTGTCTGCTTCAGAAGTGACATGTTTCAGGTTCCTCTCGTAAACTAAGCAGATATTTTATCCCTCCCAAATCCAGTAGACTATGAGTTGCATCTAAGTGCTAGTCCTTTATACAAATTATCAACTGAAGTCCCATGCACAGCATACACTGTTCACCTGTCAGCGACATCATTCTTGATGGTGGCCACTGATGCATTCCCCGTCAGCTGTCGCCATCTCCTTCTATCTATGGTCCTTCTGTAGATTTCATCTTTCAGCAACTTGGTCCACTTGGCTATGTTCTCTACATAGAAAGTCGGCGGTCTTCCTTGTCATCTCTTGCCCTCCATTTTGCTCTGGGCCACATTTTTCATTATATGGCAGCTCTGATGTCTCATAGCATGTCCAAAGTATTCCAATTTTCCTTTTCCTAACCAGGCCTAAAAGTTCAGGTTGTTTGTTCAGTTCTTTCAGAATGCTTTGGTTTGTGCGTTTTTCAGCCCAGCTTATTCTCAGGAGTAATCTGTAGAAGTCCATCTCTGCACTTTACTTTTCATTCTGTTTTCATCTGCAGCTTTAAGAATCCATTCTTCACTTCCATATGACACAACGGGCCAAACTAGTATTTGCAGTATTTTAAGTTAGAGCTCATTTCCTAAGTATGCATGTACTGTGTACTCCAGATAACCTAGTCAATAGAACAATCCACGTACAACAATATGCACACAGAAAGAACACAAACAAGTAGATTAAACTGTGTTGCTGCAGTCTGCATCTTTTGTGTATCACAAATTTCACACGTATAAGATCCCATTGTAACAACTTAAACACATGATAATACAACAACACTACCATGTTGAAGAGCCAGTTCCCATGGGAGACGTCAGTGGTGTCAAGTCATCTAACATGGACATGACACTGACATTGACATCACTGACACTGGCATGACTGACAACGCTGACTCATCTGACAGCACTGATACTGACACCACTGATACTGACACCATTGACCCTGACATCACTGACAACACTGGCAGACAATGACACCATTGATACTGACACCACTGACACTGATACCACTGACAACACTGGCAGACAATAACACCATTGATACTGACACCACTGACACTGACATCACTGACAACGCTGGCAGACAATGACACCATTGATACTGACACCACTCACACTGAAACCACTGACAACACCAACAGACAATGACACCACTGACATAGACCACTTGATACTGACATAACTGACAACACTGGCAGAAATTGACACCACTGATACTGACACCACTGACATTGACACCTCTGATACTGGCACAACTGACAACACTGCCAGATGCTGACACCACTGATACTGACACCACTGACACTGACAACATATGGCAGACATTGACACTGACACCACTGACACCACTGACACTGACACTGTCAACAACACAGCCAACACTGTCATCACTGACACTTCTTCTAACCATTACATTTCCAATATGACCATCAATGATGTGATGGGCCAAGGTTTGTTTACGAAAGTATGATTCTAAATTCATGAAAACTTTGGGTTTTCCAAGACGTTACCTGTCAGCAGTGGCTTCAGTTGTGGGTTTCCTGGTACAATCATTTATCTTTACACCAGCGTGATTGAGAAAATAAATCGACATGAACTTTTGACACTGAATACCAGTCATTGCTTGATGCCAATCTTGGGACTTGATTTCAAATTATATATTCCTTAGTAGGTTCATAGATCAGTCAGAATGAAGTCCTGACTCTTTCATCTCATCTGGTGAAGCTAAGCACTTTGGAGTGTGTGTTATTTCTTTAACTTACATCGTTACACTGGAAGAACTTTTAAGTTGAAGCAATAATGGAAGCTTCCCAAAGGCCAGCTTCAAGACGTCAGATGAGGAAGCATAATGCCACTATCCTCCTGACTGACTCCATGAACCTACTTCAGACAGTGGACAACAGAATGGTAACTCCTGGTTAGCATGACTGGATGATCGAAACAATAACATTTGCACGATGTTCAAAATCAGTTTACAGATACTGAGAAGTCACAGCGAGGCAGATAAAGTAATCCTGATGTTGCAAGCTTATTTCAGTTAAAGAAAGATGAAAACATGGTCATTCATAGGATCCAAAAACTCCAATAATGATCATGTTCCATCTACCATCAGACTGAAACTGTAGACAGAACTTTCTTCGCAGTGTTTACATTCACTGGGATATTAAACAGTTCAAGTAACCATTGATTGCTATTTTTTTCAATCAAAATGAAACCCAAAATGATTTAAATAACAAGCTAAACACAGTGATGGGAGATATGGATAGAGATTAGACAACTGCTGATTAGTCAACGAACATTCTGAGAATGTTGAGGTACCTTTTCCTTCAAAGCCCTCATAACGTTAGTGTTATCACGGCGGAGACTGCGAGTGCTGGCATACTCCAGCTGATGTATACTTGCACTAGGTACACACCCGTTGCCACCGTGCAGTTAAAGCAATAATGAAGGCTTCCCAAAAGCTAGCTTTAAGAATTCAGGTGAGAACACACCATGCCACTATCCTGACTCTGGGCAACTCCAGATTGGCATGACACATGTATAGTGTTCATCTACATATGTTGATGAAGATTTATTGATCTGAACATACTGGTATACAGGAACATGACTATGCTGACAAACTGTTGAAAAATATATTGCTTATACATAATCCACCATATCTGTACTCGTAGATAATCTACTATAATCTGTACTACCAGACAAGCCGTTTTAATCTGTGCCTTGTGTCAAAAAGTACGAATCATCAGGAACTTAAATCGTACCTTAGTTCACAAGCCCACAGTCATCAGACCATTGGTCACCTTCAAAAGGAGACATCATGAGAGGAACAGTCATAGATCCCCCTTGAAACACACAGCACTAGTTGTTGTCAGTCCAACACACATCAGAACTGCCTCAGAGGTGACACAGTGCTATCTGCTATTACATGGACCAGCAAGGTTTGGGGCTGTTCCTGAGAACTTGGAACCAGGAGGAGGGGACTGAAGGAGAGAAGATGGAGGGAGAAGGATCAGTGACCAGTTTTGTGACAATGAGATTTGCAAAAATTACCAGATGACTTTGATCTTATGGACTGAACAGGACAGCAGAGGGCACAGCTTGTGGATGTACTGACAGTCCTTACAAAATGTCTAAAATCACAATGATGTGTAAACAGTGCAGTGCGTTTCATGATGCAACAATCGCAAAGACTGTTTCAAAGCTTGCAACATGCCTGTGACATGTGTGACATGTGACACATTCTTTTGTGACATTTCACACAGGCATGCGTGTGCTACACTTTGTAAACATAGTGTAACAATGCATAGAGATCTGTAGTGAATGGT
>JAPXFY010001048.1:35000-41977 GCA_030674185.1 Monoplex corrugatus
ATGATGTAGAAATGTCGTCAAGTTGTTTCTAAAATCAAAAGTTTGTGTTGTGTTTTATGTGTGACACAGCCTTTAACGACAAAGATAACAACGTGCAATGATAACATTCATGATAAATTGTTGGACATTCCAGCAATGTTAGAGTAATACATCCTACATTTTTACCTGTGTGAATGTATGTATGTGTGTGTATAGCCCACTGCATCATGGTGTGCTTCGTGCAGCTGGCTTAACTTCTGAAAGTGAGATAATGATCACCAACGTGTTAAACTAAGTGAATTGTTGTCTGGTAAATGGGTATGAATTACGAGTAAA
Organism: Monoplex corrugatus; assembly: GCA_030674185.1. Lineage (NCBI taxonomy): Eukaryota > Metazoa > Mollusca > Gastropoda > Littorinimorpha > Ranellidae > Monoplex > Monoplex corrugatus. The sequence goes on from JAPXFY010001048.1 coordinate 35,316, forward strand.
AAACCACCAATCCCATTAAGAAGAAACACCACAGTACAGTCATTCTGACCAGTAGGACAGAAAACCTGCACACACAGAAATATACATTCATAACGGAACACCCCACACTCAAGACACGATTAAAACCATGTAGTAAATATGAACTAGACAGAAAATATAATCAATAGCAGAGCACTGTGTGCGTGAGGTTAGTCACCTAGATGCAGGATATTGGTGAGAATGTTTACAATCAATAAGACGGAGACACGACTGCACAGCGTCACGTCACTGGCTGCCTGACAATACATCAAGTCAGTTGTCAGTGAATGAAATATTCTTGTTGCTGTTTGCGCTATAACTGAGGAATGGGTGAGGCTGGACAAGGAAAAAAAACGTTCACAAAATAAATGCACTGACAAGAAGAACACACTGCAATACAAACTGGCCACATGTGGAGATACTGTATATACAACATGTAGAGACGCCTGTGGAGTGAAACAGCCAAAAGTGAAAACGCAACTTCAAGAATCCAGATGTTAGCATCAGGTAACAGATATTCAGAGAAGAAAAATCTGAAAAAAAAATTAAAAAACTTCTTCAGAATACTCAGTGGACAAGGAAGTTCTGGGACATCTCAGGAAAACATATTTCCTTGCTCAGTGCGAGGCATCACTTGAAATCCAGGGTCTGGTTCAGCCTGCAACACCAGAACAAATGTTTGAGAAAAAGCTACTAACACTGGATAATGTAAAGGAAATGATAGAGAAAGCCAGAGCCAAATCACCATCTGGGGAAGCCTCTATCTACAAGACTCAAACATATGCCAATCTTACCAGCAACTAGATGAAATCTGGCTTTCAAAGAAATGTCCTGGTCACAGTAATTGGAGCAAAGGGGATTGTAGGCACACCACACTATGACCTCATGAAACAGCTCTCAATTTCTGAGAAAGGAGAGAACCAGAGCTCTAAAGGTAATGGCATAGGCAGCTGAAAGGAGAGAACCGGAGCTCTAAAGGTAATGGCATACGCAGCTGAAAGGAGAGAGCCAGAGCTCTAAAGGTAATGATGTAGGCAGCTGAAAGGAGAGAACCAGAGCTCTAAAGGTAATGGTGTAGGCAGCTGAAAGTAGAGAACCAAAACTCTAAAGGTAATGGTGTATGCAGCTGAAAGTAGAGAACCAAAACTCTAAAGGTAATGGTGTATGCAGCTGAAAGTAGAGAACCAAAACTCTAAAGGTAATGGTGTATGCAGCTGAAAGGAGAGAACCAAAACTCTAAAGGTAATGGTGTAGGCAGCTGAAAGTAGAGAACCAAAACTCTAAAGGTAATGACGTAGGCAGCTGAAAGTAGAGAACCAAAACTCTAAAGGTAATGACGTAGGCAGCTGAAAGTAGAGAACCAAAACTCTAAAGGTAATGGTGTATGCAGCTGAAAGTAGAGAACCAAAACTCTAAAGGTAATGGTGTAGGCAGCTGAAAGTAGAGAACCAAAACTCTAAAGGTAATGGTGTAGGCAGCTGAAAGGAGAGAACCAAAACTCTAAAGATAATGGTGTATGCAGCTGAAAGGAGAGAACCAAAACTCTAAAGGTAATGGTGTAGGCAGCTGAAAGGAGAGAACCAAAACTCTAAAGGTAATGGCATACGCAGCTGAAAGGAGAGAACCAGAGCTCTAAAGGTAATGGTGTATGCAGCTGAAAGGAGTTTCAGCAGGATCTGGTTGAGGAGGAACAATAGTGAACTTTGTAAGGCTCAACATTCCCCAATATGGTGCCTGCATCTGAAAGCCAAGTCGGTAAGACATCTGTCACAAGGGTGACTTGGCCTGGAGACGCCTTACCACCTTGGACACGTGGGTTCAATTCCTGATGTAGGACAACACTTTGTGTAAAAGAGGGGACAGCTGTGGGGTATCCTGATGCGTGAACTGGATGTGACCTGGTCTACTTAGTGTATAAGGATGTTAGGGCCAAAACACTTGACTGACTGGGATTCTCCTCTGAGCAACTTCTGTCCAGCTCTTCCCACAGTTTACTACTATTGTGGAAGCCGATAGTCCGCTGTCATGTGTGCTCATAGATAATCCACTATAATTTGTCCTTTAAAGCTAAACAGAGAAACAGGAACGTGGCGAGGATGAGACAGTGGGATTGAGGGATATACGTTAAAGACAGAGCGTAGAGTACGTGTTAGGGAAGGGATCTAGTGATGGTGGGATTTTAATGGTTGTGGATTGGTGAGTAGTTTGTGGGTAGGCAAGAGGAAGCTGTTAGGCAGAGTGAGGCAAGCTTCTGACGGACAGAGGGTGTGGTGGTGAATGTGAGCTGTGGTTGTGGCTGATAATGTTTCGAACTTGTTAGGGAATTAAAGATTCGTAATGCATATTTGGAGGCTGGGAGATGTGCAGGTCGCTTGTGAGGTGGAGGAAGTATCAAGTTGTATCTGCCTAAATACATTTTCACAGGAGCGATTTAAAACTGTCAAAGCGATACAAACACTCCCTCATTCCATCATCATAGTCATGCTTATTACTGTTGGGATGGTAAGCACCTTGAGATCTTTCACAATGCGTTATTTGCTATTTGTATCATAGACTCGTTTGTAAACAAGGCGTATAAAGTGTCCCCACACGTTTGCATGTGGCCTAACCAGTTTGCATTATCTCTGTACCAATAGTTGAAGCACACATGCACTCTGAAGAAGACACAGATGTCTGATCACACAAGTGATGTACTGCTGTAATTTGCTCTCAGCTATTTAGGGTAAAGTATTTCCTGACATGTTGAAGTATGCACAAGTACATTGTACAGAAATGACTTGATGCAACAGTGCTAAAACGCAATCTGTGTAGTTTTCAACTTATACTACAAGATGTTATGTCTTTTTAGTATTTGATGCCCAGCACATAAGATATGAGAGAAATATTGTTGAATGGAAACATGTTACATTATCCAAGAAGCTATGGACTGATTATACTGTTTACACATACATGGCAATGTCAGTGTGTCTTCCCTGAAACAATGAAGTAGAAAGAAAACCAGTAATTTGTACTGAACTATACAGACAGACTGAGACACTGTTAATGCTGCAAGTCAGTGTGTGTTTTAGTGTGTATGTTTATGTGTTTGTCTGTGCATGTGTGTGCGTGCGTATGAGATGTTAAGTTTTAAAGCCAAACTGACAACCCATGCCTCCAGTCTACATTTTCTTGACAACATATAAACAGCTACAATCACGCATAACAAAATAATACCAGTAAACCAAAACAACAACCAAAGGTTTTATGATGTTGGTACAAAATGTTGCATATCCAGTTAGTCAGGCATCTCTCTATAACACAGCACAAACATCCTTCAACAATGAATATTGTTTCATGCCGCATGGCAAATTCATTGCTTGTCTTTCCTGTCAGAAATATTGATTGAAGCACTAATCAAGTAAGTTCAGTAAGGTATGCATAAGGCAGTTACAATTACACGCAGACACCAGCGCATACACACACACACACACACACGTGTACACACACACACTCACACACACACACACACACACGTGTACACACACACACTCACACACACACACACATACACACACACACACACACACACACATACACACGCGCACACACACACACACACACACACACACACACACACACACACACACACACACACACACACACACACACACATACACACGCACTTGCAGGTGAACAGTGTTTTTATGAACCAGAAAAACACAAACAGATAATTAGAACATGTAGCCTATTTCATGAATACGCATTTTTTTTTTTTTTTTTTTTTTTCACTATAAATACGGGTTCTAATTCTATTTTTGTTGTTTGGTTCATGTTTGCTTGAACGTTGGCAGTCAGTGTGATTCAGATTACTGTTTTACGAAACAAAACGCTGGGAGAGACATCTGAAATGCAGGATTATGCATTTTGACAGCCTAAGTCTGTTTCCTTACCTGCCTTTACATCTCTCATTTTTATTGCACTCAGGGAGGTTTCCTTTTTGCTCACTTTTTTATCCCATTTTCAACGCCATCTTAATAACCACAGAAGCTGGCACAGTTTTTACAATGCGATGATGATGGTGTCGCTGAGGATGATAATCATGATGCTATGGAGTTACATCTAGGTTTGAGACTGCATGACAGGGCTGTACTCTACACTTACTATCATAAATCTCCTGGCCTGAGAGATACAGAACCTGTGATACTGGTCAGAAGATTTTAGCAGCATTTTCAATGATGCATTCTTGAAGTGGATGAGACTCAATTGTGTGATCCCAGTCTTCTCAATGAGCCCATAGCATACCCAGCTGTGGGTAGGAATCAGTTAGAGCTGAAAAATCCCGTTTTGAAATTTAAAAAGACTGATGGGGATTCGAACCCACAACCTTCCAGTCTGTAGTCTGATGCACTAACCATTACACCACGGTGACTGGAATGTTACTGTTATAATTTCTTTCAGAATTTGAAGTATGTTTTAAAAAAAAAGACATGAAGAGACAATAATGATAATTATCTTTTTTTCTGAAACAGTCTTACAGAGATAAAACACAGGACAGAGTGTTGTCAACTTGTTTCTAAAATCAAAAGACTCAAAAGACTGTTTCATAATTTACGTGTGACACAACGCTTAGCTGTGGAAAGAACAGCGTGCAAAGATAACGTTATAGCAACACATTATTGGACATTTTACTGATACTACAATAATTCAGCTGACGGTTTTACATGTGTGAGTGCGTGTGTGAGTGTATATGAGTCTCTGTGTGTATAGCGCACTGCATCATGATCTGAAGCATGCAGCTCGCTTAATAGCTGACAGTATGTTGAAGATCGCCAGCGCGTTAAACAAAGGGAACTGTTGTTTAGTAAACAGTTCAAACCTGTAGCCACTAATTTTCTGCAAAAGAAACACAACAGTACATTCTGATTGTTAGTGGAATAGAAAACCACCACACATGGAAAATTAAATATATGGTGGAAATAAATACATGGTGGAAAGCTCCACACACACGTCAGATTTAGAGCGAAATGTTAACATGAACTAGAAGTAAAATAAAATCAACTGAAGAGCGCTCAGCATGTGAGGTTAGTGACTTGGATGCAAGGTACTTGTGAGAATGTCTGCAATCACTATGAAAGGAATACAACTGCACAGCATCATATTATTGACGGCCAGACAATAAATCAAGCAACTTGTCAGCGTAGAAAATATTCTTGCTACTGATCATACTATAACTGTATTTCAGCATAAATTATCTGTATAATTCCCTGTACACCATAACACTGTTTGTGTCAGTCTATTCGTCATTGTAACAACATGCCATGACATAAATCATGGATGTTCACTGTACTATTTAAACATGTTCTCATGATTTATGGCATTATTCCAGCTTGAAGGAAAATATTTTATTTTCAGAGATAGAGGAGGAAGGGGGAGAGGATAGTGGGACTAGCATATGCTTTCTTAGAAAATAAATCACATTCATTTCTGATGAAAAAAAAAAAACGTATGTATATGAGTGTGTGTATGTGTGTGTGTGTGTGTGTGTGTGTGTGTGTGTGTGTGTGTGTGTGTGTGTGTGTGTGTGTGTGTGTGTGTGTGTGTGTGGTGCGTGCGTGCGTGCTTTTATGTGTGTGTGTGTATACAACCAATGCTTTTATAAACTATGTGAGAGAGCTGCTGTCAGTTGGGAGCAAAACTTCTGGCAAGAGTACTGTAGGAATGATGTCTGTACACCTGTTTGTAACACCAACGGCTTGTACTGTAGGATTGATGCTTTTACACCTGTTTGTAACACCAACAGCTTGTACTGTAGGAATGATGTCTGTACACCTGTTTGTAACACCAACAACTTGTACTGTAGGAATGATGTCTGTACACCTGTTTGTAACACCAACAGCTTCTATGTAGGAATGATGTCTGTACACCTGTTTGTAACACCAACAGCTTCTACGTAGGAATGACACCTGTACACCTATTTGTAACACCAACAACTTGTACTGTAGGATTGATGCTTGTAAACCTGTTCGTAACACCAACAACTTGTACTGTAGGAATGATGTTTGTACACCTATTTGTAACACAACAACTTCTATGTAGGAATGTCTGAACACCTAGTTGTATCACCAAAGATGTGTTATTTCTCAGTGGTTTGATGTCATTGATGCACGCAGACAGCTTCAGTGGATTATGTATGATATATCCATTGAGTTGTCTGACATCGTTGATGCATTCAGACAGCTTAAATGTATTGTGTCTGCCAGGTGGCTTATTTGTAACTTCAACGCATTATATGTATTCCCCATCTTACTGATTCTGCAGCAACAACTCTCATTACTCCTTGTGTACTTTCTTGTCTAAGTTACTTCCTTTTGGTGTTCCCTTTTCTGTTATCGGACCTTTACAGAAAGTTCAACACTTTGCTGCAAGACTTGTCCTCAAAGCCTTTAAGCGTTAAACATCCCTGATTTGTATGCTCTACTGGCTTTCTATTCAACACTGTGCCAGACACAAGGCTGCATGTATGTGTTACAATGGTGTCTTGTGTACTGTTCCTGTTTTTGTCTCAAAACTACTCCATGTCTACTCTCCTTCCCGTTCCCTTTACTCTTCTTTTGATACTCGGCCATTTACAACCCCTCAACACCAAAGCAACAGTCATGTTTTCC
>JAPXFY010000105.1:15000-20000 GCA_030674185.1 Monoplex corrugatus
CAACGAGCGAATGAACGACAGAAAGAAAGAAACAAACAAAACAAACAACGAGCGAATGAACGACAAAAAGAAAGAAAGAAAGAAAGAAACAACGAGCGAATGAACGACAGAAAGAAAGAAAGAAAGAAACAACGAGCGAATGAACGACAAAAAGAAAGAAAGAAAGAAAGAAACAACGAGCGAATGAACGACAGAAAGAAAGAAAGAAAGAAAGAAACAACGAGCGAATGAACGACAGAAAGAAAGAAAGAAAGAAACAACGAGCGAATGAACGACAAAAAGAAAGAAAGAAACAAACAACGAGCGAACGAACGACAGAAAGAAAGAAAGAAAGAAACAACGAGCGAATGAACGACAAAAAGAAAGAAAGAAAGAAACAACGAGCGAATGAACGACAGAAAGAAAGAAAGAAAGATGTAAATATGTCGGTAAATTGATGAATCGATCAATAAACAGAGAAACTGATTTACAAAGAATATAGAATGAAAAACAGACAATAGAAACAAAAGCAAAATATAATAATAATAATAATAATAATAATAATTACAATATTCATATAGCGCAAAATCTTGATAAAATCAAATCTAAGCGCTGAATATGAACAGATGGATGACAAATGAAAAACGAAAGAATAAACAAACGAAGAAATGAATGAATGAATGAATGAATGAAAGAGGGAGTAATACATACAGAAACAAATTAAAATGCACAGACAAAAACAACAACAACAACAAAGAATAGATAAATAAATAAACAAATAAATAAACAAACAAACAAACCAGAAGAACCAAGAAAACCAATATAAGCGCGTATCCAACGAGACAAGACAAAACAAAACAAGCGCAAATTTTCGGCCAACCAGCCTTTGTCAAGCGCGAACGCACGGTCACAAACAGATCACAGACACCAAACAATGGATAATAAAAAGGGGACTAAAAACTTCCCTGCCGTCTCGTCCAGTGGGTAAGAAACAAAAAAACATTCAGAAAATAGTAGCGAACAAAACAAAACAAGAGTTTGCGTCCATCTCCTCAGCATCCGCTGCTTTTTTTCTTCACCAAAGCACACACGCGCATTTTTTATTCTAATTCTCTTTTATTTTATTTCATGTGTTATTTCATTTTATCTTTTCATTTATATCATTTCATTTAAGTTTTGTTTTTATTTCATTATATTTATTCATTTCTGCCATGACTTATTCTGGTGTTCACGTCTTTCTCTCTCTCTCTCACCTACTTTTGTCTCCTTCAAGTCCGCTCTCAAAACTCACCTTTTCTCTACATAAAATCCTGACCTCACTCAACCCCCTCTGCAGCCTGTCTCCACTCGGAGGGGAATCACATTGTAATATATAATTGTATATGATATGCTCTCTATAATTTTCCATTGCTTTTATTCTTTTTCCCCATTTATAGCCATGTGTGCGTGTGTGTGTGCGTGTGTGTGCGCGCGTGCGTAAGTGTATGTTCAGCGCTTAGATTTGATTTTTATCGAGATTTTGCGCTATATAAATATTGTAATCATTATTATTATTATTATTTTCTTTGGCTGTTTGTCTTCTTTTTCTTGTTTTCTGTCTGTTTTCTTTTCTTTTCTCTCTCTTTTTCTCTCTCAGTTGTGGGCATGGGGATAGTGAGTGTGTGTGTGTGTGGGGGGGTGTGAGGGGTGGGGGATGGGGGTGGGGGTAGAGGTAGCTGTGGGTAGTCTCAGCACTTACACGCATCTTTCATTCTATTTCATGTGTTATATCATTTTATCTTTTCATTTATTTCATTTCATTAAAGTTTTTTTTTTATTTCATTATATTTATTTATTTGTAATACTTTATTTTATTATATTTCGTTTTATATTATTTTATTGTATTTCATTTCATTTCATTTTCTTGTAATATTTCTTTTATTTTACTTTTATCATATTTTGCTTTATGATATTTTAGTTCATTGTATTTTATTCTATTCTATTTTCTTTTCTTTTTCTTAAAACATTTTATTTTATTGTATTTTATTTACATTTCACTTTATTTTATTTTACTTTATTTTGTTTCATTTTATTTCAATTTTGTTTTATTTTGTTTTATGTTGTTTCATTTTTATTTTATTTGTTTATTTTACCTTATTTTATTTTATCTTATTTTATTTTATATCTTATTTTATTTTTGATTTATTTCATTTCATTTTATTCTATTTTGTTTCTTTTCATTTCATGTCATTTCAATTCATTTTATTTTATTTTATTTTTATTTTATTTTATTTTATTTTATTTTATTTCATTTCATTTCATTTTATTTTATTTTTTTTTATTTTATTTTATTTCATTTCATTTTATTTCATTTCATTTCATTTTATTTTATTTTATTTCATTTCATTTTATTTCATTTCATTTCATTTCATTTTATTTTATTTCATTTCATTTTATTTCATTTCATTTCATTTCATTTTATTTCATTTTATTTCATTTCATTTTATTTTATTTCATTTCATTTTATTTTATTTCATTTTATTTTATTTCATTTATTTTATTTCATTTTATTTTATTTATTTTATTTTATTTCATTTTATTTCATTTTATTTATTTTATTTCATTTTATTTTATTTATTTTATTTTACTTTATTCTATTTCATTTTTTATCTTATTTTATATTTGATTTATTTCATTTCATTTTATTCTATTTTGTTTCATTTCATTTTATTTCATTTATTTCATTTCATTTTATTTTATTTCATTTCATTTTATTTTATTTTATTTTATTTTATTTTATTTTATTTTATTTTGTTTTACCTCGCGTCAGACTGGCTCCCTCTAAAAACGCGAGGAATCGAATGGAAAGGGGGCAGATGTGGGCATGGGGATAGTGAGTGTGTGTGTGGGGGGTGTGTGTGGGGAAGGTGTGATGGGGGGTATGGGGGTGGGGGTAGAGGTACCTGTGTGGGGTAGTCTCAGGTGTGTGGAATGGAAGGGAAGGGAAGATAAGCACATGTGTGTTGTGTTAGAGTAATGGTTCGTTCTACGGGTTGGTCGACTGCCATGACTTGTTCTGGTCTTCACGTCTTTTTTCTTCCGCTGTTTTGTCTTTTTTTTCTTGTTTCTTTTCTGTCTCTCTCTTTTTCTCTCCTCTGTCTCTGTCTCTCTGTCTCTCTCTCTCTCTCTGCTTGTTTGACTGTCCGTCTCTGTTTCTGTCTCTGTCTCTCTGTCTCTGTCTCTGTCTCTGTCTCTCTCTCTCTCTGTGCTTGTTTGTCTGTCTGTCTCTGTCTCTCTCTCTCTCTGTGTCTCTCTGTCTCTCTCTGTCTGTGCCTGTCTGTCTGTCTCTCTCTCTCTCTCTATTTCTCTCTCTCTCTCGTTCTCTCTTCCCTCTTTCTCTCTCTCTAGTTCAGTTTCTCTGCCTCCATCCCTCCCTCCCTCTCTGTGTCTTTCTGTCTTTCTGTCTGTCTGTCTCTGTGTCTGTCTGTCTCTCTGTATCTCTATCTATCTATCTATCTATCTATCTATCTATCTATCTATATATCTATCTATCTATCTATCTATCCATCTATCTATCCATCCATCTATCTATCTATCTATCTATCCGGCTATCTGTGTCTACTTGTTTGTCTGTTTGTCTGTCTGTGTCTGTTTCTGTCTGTCTGTCTGTGTCTGTCTGTCTCTCTCTCTCTCTCTCTCTCTCTCTCTCTCTCTCTCTCTCTCTCTCTCTTGTTTTTCTTCTTGTTGTTGTTCCTTTCTACTTCTTCTTTTTCTTTTTCAGACAGACGTAAAAATATGAAGAAGACAACAATAACAACAACAACAACAACAACAACAACAACAACAAAAAGGCGACAAGAAAACGTCATTTCTAGCTAGAAACAGATGGGGCCAAGTGGGAGTGGGAAGGGTGAACAGACACACAAGCAGAAAGATCCAAATATGGCGAAAAGGCGTCATCAGTAAATAAGTAAATAAACAAATAAAAAAACGAACAAATAAATATATACAGAGAGAGGCAGAAAGAGACAGACAGACAGACAGAGAGAGGGACAGAGAGACAGAGAGACAGAAACAGACACAAATACACACAGAGACAGAGACAGGCGAGACAGAGACAAAGACATAGAGAGACAGAGACAGACACAAATACACACAGAGACAGAGACAGGCGAGACAGAGACAAAGACATAGAGAGACAGAGACAAAGACATAGAGAGACAGAAACAGACACAAATACACAGAGACAGAGACAGGCGAGACAAAGACAAAGACGTAGAGAGACAGAGACAAAGACACAGAGAGACAGAAACAGACACAAATACACACAGAGACAGAGACAGGCGAGACAGAGACAAAGACATAGAGAGACAGAGACAAAGACACAGAGAGACAGAAACAGACACAAATACACAGAGACAGAGACAGGCGAGACAAAGACAAAGACGTAGAGAGACAGAGACAAAGACACAGAGAGACAGAAACAGACACAAATACACACAGACAGAGACAGGCGAGACAGAGACAAAGACGTAGAGAGACAGAGACAAAGAGAGAGCAGGGAAAATGGAGGGAGGGAAAAGAGATACAGAAACAGAGACAGAGACAGAAACAGACAAATAACAAACAGACAGGAACAGACAAAACTAAAGACAGAGACAGACAGACACAGACAGACAGACAGACAAACAGACAGACGGCAGGCGAGACAGACAAACAAACAAACAAACAAACAGAAGGACAGACAAAGGAAAATGGCTCAGACCTGGAAGTGACCCAAAGGAGCGATGGCAATCAGCAGCGCCAAATCGTTCACTAATCACAGTAAGAGTTGGCAAACGGATGGAACCTGTGTTAACACCAACTGTCTGAACGTCGTAAATGGGGGCAGGAGTGAATGGGGTGCCAGCGAAGAGAGGAGGAAGAAGGTAGGGTCACAGATCCCAGTAAGAGGGCAGAAGAGAGCCTGTGAACACAACGCGGAGTCTGAAATGGGAGAGCAGAGGGAAAGGGGGAGACGTAAGAGAAGAGAGGGAGGGGAG
>JAPXFY010001049.1:0-2500 GCA_030674185.1 Monoplex corrugatus
AACAGAAGAACCCCCCCCCCACACACACACACACATACACACACACACACACACACACACACACACACACACACACACACACACATACACACACACACACACATACACACACACACACACATACACAAACACACACACACACATACACACACACACACACATACACACACACACACACACACACACACACACACACACACACCACACACACACACACATACACACACACACACACACACACACACACACACACACACACACACACACACACCACACACACACACACACACACACACACAAAAGAAAAACAAAAACACGGACCTTTAACATTGTCTTACTATGGATGCTCTAATGTTTAGAAGATAACTACACAATATCAGAAAACTTAACAAATTTTGCCAGTTTCAACTGATCATTTTCTCTTCCAGAAACGAAGTTACACAACGAACAATAGATTTAGCGATACTTTTGTGGAATAAGCTGAAACTTCAACCGATCATCATGGAATTGAATACATTCGGGAAAAAAAAAAAATAATAATAAGACTCATCGCCGAAGGGATTTTCATGACAAAACTTTCATGTTTTGTTCGTCTGTTTAACTCCATTGCATCAACCTAATTCAGATGTCAAGGTTGTGATAACTACAGCGAAATGTTCATCATAAGAAAAACATGATAAATGTGTAATGTGTTTCTGTATTCTAAATTTGTTTTTGAAGTTTCATTTATGATAAGCATTTACTTTTTTTTTTTTCCCAAAACTCTCTTCTAGACTTCCTGGTAATTACCCAGTAACATTTTTACAAAATATGTATTTGTTTCCAAAAACTTTGAAATTTCCAAACAAAATCAAAACCCGAGTGAATTGATATTTTCTGAATATGACCTATCCAGTCTGAACAGAGTGATTTTTTTTAATATATAAATCATAGACAAGTTTGTACAATGTAACAGTGTTTCTTTACGTTGTCACCGACAGTGAATCATTTTTACCAGCACTGAAATCGGATACAACCCGTTTCACCATACACCATCTCAGGCATGGACTTCTCGGCAGTTTAAACAATAGTACTACATAAGAACAACAACAACAACATCATTATCATCAGGTGCCCTGCCGCATGGCGGTGGCGATTATGAATTTCCATCTGTCTCTATCACTTGTTGCCTCAAGCATCTCTTCCACCCTCTTTGTCCCCCAGCCACTCTGCAAGTCCGTCTAGTATTTTCTCCCTGGGTCTACCCGGTGCTCTCCTTCCCTCCAGCTTTCCCGTTGTGACCAGGTGCTCCAATTCCCCTTTCCTCATAAAATGGCCTATAAATGCTGCCTGTCTTTTCCTAATATTCCTTATGAATGATCTACTTGTGTCTGCCTCCATCTAGACTGTCTCGTTTGTTTTCTTTGCTGTCCATGGAACTCGCAACATTCTTCTTAGAAACCCCATCTCGGCTGCCTCAATCATGAAGAGGCAAATCTTAATTTCTGGCTGGCCACAGTAAAGAAAACAAAATTTTATTAATGCGCCCAGAAATTAAGCTGCAATTTTTCAAGCAAGTTCAAGTTCTCACATCCCTATAACTCAAAACCATACAGTAACATAGATACAACGATAATATTACACAACAACAACACCGGCAGGCAAATCTTGATTTCTGGCTGTCTCAGAAAAGAAAACATAACTATCTGAGATTTATCATGTGCAACTTTTTCATCCTTATAAAATTTCACCAGTTCGACAAAATTCTATGCTTCGTTCGTTCTTTGATTTAAGTCTTTTCACTATAAGTGATATAATTCTATGCCTAAGTGTTTGAATATATTAAACTATTTCAATGTTTTCAGGTTCATAATGCAAGGCATCACACACATGGTAGCTTGCCAATGATGAGACGGTACATAGTGCTACCATCTCTCACGGTAGGGAATTACATTTCTTTATCTGAAATTTGAATCTTCTTCGAAGGTTTAGGAAAGACATCCGAAGTGTGTGTGTCATTGGTCACACATTTTATCAAATGCGACAATGAATATACACAGACATATATACGCACGCATATATTGACACGCACATACACAAACACGCACGCGCACACGCGCACAAACACACATAAAACAGATACACGCATACAGATACATGCATACACACACACACTCTCACTCACTCTAAAAACGCAGACACACACCCACACCCACACCCACATACCCACACCCGCACACATAAATATATACATCTCTCTCTCTCTCTGTGTCTTTCTCTGTATACACACACACACACACATACGCACACACACATACACACACATACACACACGTACACACACACACACACACATACACACACACACTCACGCGCGTGCGCACACATTCTAGGAATCGACTTGAATCGACAACCCTTTGTTTTAAACGGCACGGAGCTGGGTTGAATAGGATGCGTGTACATTATGTTGTGTGTGTGTGTGTGTGTGTGTGTGTGTGTGTGTGTGTGTGTGTGTGTGTGT
>JAPXFY010001049.1:12500-20000 GCA_030674185.1 Monoplex corrugatus
AAATTGTCAAATAAACACACGTACTCTTTATGCCGCTGACCAACAGACTAAACAAATCTGCCTTGCTGGGAGTCCAATTTCAACAGCAGACAACACAAAACTTTTTCATCACACACACACACACACACACACAAATCGATCAGAATGCTTAAGTATTGATAACACCGAGTCACCTCCAATGTGGCTGAACAGAACACACAGAGTTTTTATACTGTAGGTTGTTGTCGTACTGTTTGAAGAGTGGCTGGTTGTCGGTTTAATAAAACGTAACGTTTTTGGCTCACTAACGGCTTCACCATTCAAATCTCATTTCGTCTTTGGCATTGTTTTTACAGTGGTCTCTCAATCATCAGTGGATTTTTTCTCACTTTTCACACAGGTTTTTTATGTGCAAGACTGTAGTATGCCTTAGTATAGTTGTAGTGTGGTGGTACCATAACTGCTATATACTGGTAGTCTGCTTGTAGAATGGCTGCAGTTTATCGTGGACATCCGATCGAATACGATGAAATGAACAACATAATGCTTTTATACTCTGCAGTGGATAATCTGTATATTCTACAGAGGAACAGGATGTTCCCAAACTTGACACAAACACTACCGGAACATTTGATACCCAAATCCACTTCAACCAATCAGTTTTCGTGTCACAGAACTCACAACCAATGACAGTCACACAAACTGCCGATACCCGTACGTTCCTTCAGTGACTAGAACTGTCAGACGCTAGAAAAGCAAGCGTGGGATGGAACAGACACCCAGACAGAACTGATGGCAATTCACTCACACGCTCAGCGCAAGAATTAAAAGAAAACACCGAACGGCAAAGGGTGTGTGTCTTCTGCTCGCAGAACAGTTCACAGACAGCACTGCAGGACGTCTGCGTCGTGACAGGGGTATCATATTCCAAATTAATATCGTTCCCGTTATTTTGCAATGGTTCAGTTCCTGTCAAAGAGCACAGTTCCAGCAATGTACAGTAAGAGAGGGTCTGTTGTGGACCATAGCCACAGATACATTTTGCCATAGACATAGACATGGACAGGGAGACAGGCAACTAAGCACGTCTGCACCCTCCGATACGATCGTCTCATTACGACACCTGCAAGCTGACTTACGTATTGTGTAGTATGCCAGCGGTATGATGGGAAGCAACGAAGATGCTCCATTCCGGTCTGTTTTGTGTCAGCCTCTGTCTGGTACCCCAGGTGTGTTTCAGAGTACTGAGTTGTCCTTCTGCTGTTCGTAGCAAGACGTTCTTGGGACTTCTTCTTTTACGTCGTCCTCCTGGTGATCGATGCATCAACTTTTTGAGTGAGTGAGTGTGTGAGTGAGTGAATGAGTGAGCGTGTGAGTGAGTGAGTGAGTGAGTGAGTAAGTGAGTGAGTGAGTCAGTCAGTCAGTGTGTGAGTGAGTGAGTACGTGGGTGAATGAATGAGTGAGTGAGTGTGTGTGTGTGTGAGTGAGTGAATCAGTCAGTCAGTCAGTCAGTCAGTCAGGCAGGCAGTCAGTCAGTCAGTGTGTTAGTGAGTGAGCACGTGGGTGAATGAATGAATGAGTGAGTGAGTGAGTGAGTGAGTGAATGAGTGCGTGAGTGAGTGAGTGAATGATCGATTGTTTGATGGATCAACAGATAGATTGATTGCTTATTGAGTGAGTGAGTGAGGGATTCATTGGTTGGTTGATTTGTTCATTTGGTAATTGGTGATTAATAATTAAGGCATTGATCCCGAGATATCAGACCCTGAGTCCACGGCTCTATCAAAAGAACCAACCAGCCTATGTAAACCCATGACCTGCCCGACAGTTGAACTCACAACCTGTGTATTATCGAACATTGCGCTCTAACAACTGAGCTCTCCCCTGGGGTTGCCAAGGGCTCTTTCAGTATAAACAGTATCCCCACCTTCTTGAAATTCTGTGCCAGAAATTTCCTCTTTTCTGTCAATATATTTGTTTCTGCCTTGTTCCTTTGCTTTCTGTCATTTCTTCCTATCATTTTCTGCCTTGTTGGTCCTTTCACCTGTATGTGTTCAATAAAGTCTATGTATTTTTTTTCTTAGTATTGATAACTGGGCACATGTATTAAGTGCATTTTTTGGCTCTAGGGAGGTGAGATATGCGGAAGCAATTTTAGGTAATTGAGGCCTGTTTTTGTATATGTTTTGTTGTCCTTAAGTATGCTTACATTTGTATTCAGGTGTGTTTTCTAAATCTCCTGTGCGATAAATTGGACGGAGTGGTCAACGTCAGGGGCATGTCCTTAGATTATGTGCGCGAATGCATTGATATGTGTACTTAATGTTCTTTTCTTTTTTTTTTCTGTTGAAGTTGTGAATGTTTTGAAGCGGTTATAGCCTTGATATGGCTCTATGCAGTCGGCTGGGCTTTAAACAACAATAACAATAATAACAATAAAACAACTGAGCTACTTGGCCAGACATTTTGCCGAGTTGCCAATCTATGCATAAGATATCTGTGGCCACCTACAGACGGTGCCTGCTAACCCGTGGCAGCAACGTTGAACTTTGCTACCACTCTGTTTTATCCAGTTCTTTTCCTACGGCCTTTTGTGTCTCAGGCGTTGGCTGTGAAGCGAGGCCATGGCAAAGGCTACAAAGAGAGGTCTGGTTAGCGGCAGTAAGGCCTGCTGCATTGTCGCTGTTCAATAAAACACAGAGGGTCCTGCCATAATGACAAACTAATTCTGTCTCTCTGTCTCTGTGTTTGTTTGTCTGTCTATTTCTGTCTCTGTCTCTCTCTGTATCTCTCAGAGGATCCTGCCGTAATGACAAACTAATTCTCTGTCTCTGTGTTTGTTTGTCTGTTTGTCTGTCTGTCTCTGTCTGTGTCTCTCTGTATCTCTCAGAGGATCCTGCCGTAATGACAAACTAATTCTCTGTCTCTGTCTCTGTCGCTGTCTCTGTATTTGTTTGTCTGTCTGTCTCTGTCTCTCTCTGTATCTCTCAGAAAATCCTGCCGTAATGACAAACTAATTCTCTGTCTCTGTCTCTGTGTGTTAGTTTGTCTGTTTGTCTGTCTGTCTCTCTCTGTATCTCTTAGAGGGTCCTGCCGTAATGATAAACTAATTCTCTCTCTGTCTCTGTGTTTGTCTGTTTGTCTGTCTGTTTCTGTCTCTGTCTCTCTCTCTCTGTCTATATGTGTCTGTCTCTCTGCCTCTCTGTCTTTCTTTCTTTCTTTCTTTCTGTCTGTCTGTCCGTCTGTCTGTCGGTCTGTCTGTCTGTCTGTTTGTCTGTCTGTCTCTCTCTCTGGGAGTATATGCGAGTTTGTGTGTGATAATGAACTTTGAATATCATAAAATTACTATGTTCTGTCTGTCTGTCTGTCTGTCTCTCTTTGTTTCTCTGCCTCTCTGTCTCTGTCTCTCTCTCTCTCTCTCTCTCTCTCTCTGTGAGTATATGCGAGTTTGTGTGTGATAATAAACTTTAAATATCATTAAATTACTCTGTCTCTCTCATTCTCTCTCTCTCTCTCTCTCTCTCTCTCTCTCTCTCTCTCTCTCTTTCTCTCTCTCTCTCCTCTCTCTCTCTATGTGTGTGAGTATAAGCGAGTTTGTGTATGATAATAAACTTTTAATGACATGAAATTACTTCTGTAGTCTGAGTGTTACCTGTACTTAGTCGTAATTTACATACTCTCCCTGTTTTGAGAAACCAACCTTTTACTTACCAAAACTACTTCACCAATCAAGATATGGTCACAGACAAGCAGGATAATGGTCGAAAAACGACATATCTTAGGTTGACTAGTTAAAAAGAATAAAAATAAATGTTACGCTCGTTCGAACGTAACGTGTGTATGTATAAATTGAAACTGAAACTGAAGTATGTACGTGAGTATGTATATGTTTGCATATTTGCGTGCATATGCATATGTGTGTATATGCATATGCGTGTGTGTGTGTGTGTGTGTGTGTGTGTGTGTGTGTGTGTGTGTGTGTGTGTGTGTGTACTTGTGCATAATATACGTGTGTATGTATACGTCTATGTACGTTGTGTGTTTGTGTGTGTGCGTGTGTGTGTACATATGTGTATACGTGAAATTATATGTATGTGTGTGTGTGCATGTGTATATGTGTATGAGTGTGTGTACATGTGTGCGCAGTTATGTGTCTGTGTGTGTATATGTGTAAGTGTGGCCGAGTGGTTAAACGATCTACCCAGGAGCTGAGAAACCCGGATTCGAATCATGGACAGGACCATAATTTTTCTCCTCCATTAAATCTTAATTGATGTGGTCTGGGTGCTAGTCTTTCGGATGGGACGAGAAAAGTGACGTCCTGAGTGCAGCACGCACTCAGGGCACGTTAAAGATCCCACGGCAACAACAGAGTTGTCCCTTGGCAAAATGTATGCAGAAAAATAACTACTTTTACAGGTCAACAGAAAGACATGCATATAGAAAAATAATGGGTGGCGCTTTCCGCGACGACGCGTTCTCCTCGAGAAGAGCAACCCGATTTCCACATGATAAATCTGTTGTGACATTACAATACACTACAGTATAATACAATGCAATGTAATGCGATATAATGCAGTGCAATAGTGCAATAAAATACAATGCAATACACTACAATGCAATACAATACAGTACAATGCAATACGATGCAATGCAATACAATACAACATTATACTATACTATACTATACTAGGTAGAAAGAAACTCTAGGGAGAGCTAGACAACAGAAGGTCTTTAGAGAAGTAACCCCCTTTAGACAAGTGTTTCGGCCCTGAACTCCTTACACTCTCGGGGGGCCGGGCCACATCCAGGTCATGACTCCTGGATGCCCTTCTGCTGTTGTCTAATTTTTTTTATTTTTTCCCACGCCGGGGAGCGAACCTGGGCGATTCTGCGCTTCAGAACTGCGGTACGCGGTTTTACCAATGTGCTAACGGGGCACACATCATCTGTAGGGAATTTAATCCTTATGAAGTCCACTTTGGTTCCTCCTTGCCCAGATCCAGCTTGAGCTCCTTTCTGCTGCCTCTGCCATCGCTTTAAGGGCTCTAGTCCTCTTCTTCCCAGAAATGGCGAGTTGTTTCATGAGATCATAAGCGGAGGTGCCCACAAACCCTCTTGCCCCGACCTCTATGGCGAAGATTTTGACCCGCAGACCTGCTTTCTTCAGGGTGCTGGCAAGACCGGCGTATTTTTCGGTCTTGTAGATATGTGCTTCTTCCATTCTGCTTTCGTATGGCACAGTGAGTTCTATCAGAATCACTTGTTTCGAGGAGTCAGAGTGGAGAGCGATGTCTTATCTCATGCCTGTCTTGCTGATGACATCTGGGTAATTTCTCCACTCTGGGAGGTCTGCTGTACACTCCCAGTCGACTGCTCCATCCAGAAGACCCTTTGGCAATGTGCTGGTTGTCATAGCAATTTCGGGCCAGACCTGTTTCCCTCCTGCTTTGTAGAACGTTGTCATAGCAATTGGTGCGTTTGGGGTCATGGTTTTTTCGCTAACCACGTCTGTGATCACTTTCAGAACTTGGTTGTGCCTCCATGTATACCTTCCTTGGGCTAGCGCTACTTTGCAAGAGCTTAGGACATGTTCCACTGTTTGTTTCTTCTGACAGAGCGGACATGCTGGGTCATCTGATTTCCCCCATTTCACTAAGTTTGCATTCGAGGGGAGCAGGTCATATACAGATCTGAGGAGGAAGCTTATCCTTAGAGGAGCCATGTGCCACATATCGTTCCAGCTGAGACTTCTTTGGAGTGCACTGTCCCATGTTGTCCATTACCCCTGTTGACCTTGCTGGACTGCCTTCTGCACTCTTTTGACATCTTCTTCTTTCTTCAACTCCTGTATGATCATGTCTCTTTTTTCCTTCCCTTTGGCTTTGGACCACCACTGCATTTTTGTTGCTCCCAGTCCCTGTCTGTTGGTTTGCGTGTGTCCAATTATTTCTTTGATGCTGAGGTTTCTCTTGGCATTGTTTACAGCCTCTTGGACTTTCCATTTTCTGCCAGTTCTCAGCTTTGGCTGAACTGATCTCACGATATTGTCTTCCGATTCCTCCAGCATGCTCAACAGTCTTGCTTTTCCAACTTTGTATTCCTCCACTATGGATTTGAGAGGTAGCTTCAGCATTGCTTGACGACAGTAGAATGCAACATCAGTGAGACCAGGTGGGACACCGAGCCATTTTCTTGTGTATTTGTTGATTTTGGCTTCCATTGCTTCCACTGTGCTGGTGCAAATGTCATAGATTAGCAGTGGCCACAGCAGCTTTGGTATCAGCATGAACTGTAGACACCAGACTTTGTATTTGCCTGGCAGTCCGCAGTTATCTATTTTCTTCAGGCCTTCTTCTGCTGTTTGCTTGGTTTCACATCCCCTTTGGGTGTCTTTCAGGGAGTCATCATACCATCTTCCGAGACTTTTTACTGGCTCTTCTGTGACAGTGGGGATGGCTTGGTTGGCTACCATGAATTTGACTGAATCTGCCACTTTTCCTTTTCGCAGTGAGAGACTTCGGGATTTCTTTGGTTTGAACCTCATTCTTGAAGAGGCCACCAGCTCATCCAGCTGCTTTAAGATTTGGTGTGTCTCTTCCTCATCCGTGGACAAGACTGTTGTGTCATCCATGAAAGCTTTCAGAGGAGGCATCTGGTATCCATCTCCCAGATTCAGTGGACCTGAACTCTTCATTGCAGCTTTCAAGATGACTTCCATTGCCAACACGAACAGTATGGGAGAGATTGCACAGCCCATTGCAATGCCCACCTCTATGGGAGAGATTGCACAGCCCATTGCAATGCCCACCTCTAGGTCTATCCAGTCCGTGGTGTATTCTTTGGAAATACCTCCTCAGCATTATTCGGATGTTTTCTGGGATGTGATACATTTCAAGAGCCAGCTGGATCATATCGTGTGGAACTGATTCATATGCATTCGCCAGATCAAGCCAAACTACGTCAATGTCTCTCTTGTCTGTTCTTGCTTTTTGGATGGCATCCCAAATCAACGTGGCATGTTCCAAGCATCCAGGCATTCCTGGTATGCCTCCCTTTTGGACTGACATCACCAGATACTTGTTTTCAGTCAGGTATTTTGTCAATCTTGCTGCCATAACAGAGAAGAAGATTTTCCCCTCGACGTTCAGAAGTGATATTGGCCTGAACTGGTTGATGCTGCTGGAGTTCTGCTCCTTCGGAATGTACACTCCCTCAGCTCTCATCCATTGGTCGCTGATCTTCTGGTTCCTCCATGCTGATCGAATCATCTTGTGGAGCCACTCGAGCACTTTTGGGCATTTCTTGTAGAGCAGGTATGGTATTCCGTTTGGTCCAGGTGCTGACTTGGCTCTGGCTTTCTTTACTACGTTCTTCACTTCATCCAGTGTTGGTGGTTTGTTATTGAATTTTCCTTCTGGCGCTGCAGGCCAAACCAGATTCTGGATTTCAAGTGGTGCCTCGGGCTGAGAATCGGAATATGTTTCCCTGAGATGCTGCTCTAGGGTTTCCTTGCCCACT